>VUQI01034100.1:0-10682 GCA_015106735.1 Paratilapia polleni | reverse complement strand
AACCCGGTGCTTGCAAGGTGTACCTAATAAAGTGTCCAGTGAGTGTCTATTTAAGTTAGATTTTTTTTTTTCTTTTAATCTTTTTTTTTTTTTTTTTTTTTTTTTTTTTTTTTAATCTCCCCATCATCAATGTTTACTCTCTCAGGCCTCTGTAACAGTGCTAGCACTTCAGTCAGGCCCACTGAATGGCTGATAGCTATCAAGTATCGACACTTAGAAAGAAATGTGGCCAGCAGAAGGCAGCCATACACCGACGGCTACATTAAGCATCCAGTTCACATATTTGAACAGTTGTAAGCTGAGTGACTTCAGTCTCTCAGTAAAACTTAACAGATAAGGGGTCTTATAACTATGTAAAGAAAAAGAGGCTAAAGAAGGAAGAGCTCTTTAAAATGTGCAAGAGAATAAAATCTTTCCTGTTTAAATGTTTGACTGCAGTTGTAAATGCAAAAGATGTATTCATATTATCTTGGTAGGTCACATGAAATGATTACTGCTCACGCTGATGTAGACAAATGGGAAGCTGCCCTAATCTGTGAGGGCATACAGAGATTTGAATATGACAGGAAGTAAGATTTTCCTTGTTTTTGATTTAGGGCCACAATGCAAAGTTGAGTCAGCACAGCTATTTAAAGATTTGCTTTTAAGTCCTCAGCAGAAGAAGCAACACTAACCACCAACAGGATTATAATTAGAGCATCATTTGGGAAGCTTTTGTAATTATAACAGGATTATAATTAGAGCATCATTGGGAAGCTTTTGTAACCAATGTCTTTGCTTTTCTGTTATTATTCAATAAAAAAGGTCTGCTTCTCTTAGCAGTTTTGTTAATACAGCTTCTTCACAGCAGCCATTCTGACATGAAATAGTAGGTAAAGACACGTGTTGCTGGTCAGAAGGCTCTGAACACATAAAAATAATGTAAAACCTTGAGAGCAGCAAACTGGAGCTAACAACATATAGCCTACTACAGCAAACAGTGAGCGCCACTTCAGCAGCCTCACCTTTAAAAATTAAATCTTTACTAAAAAATAAAGTGTAGCACAGTGGATAATATCTATGAAGACATTAACTAAGAGAGAAATAAGACAATTAGAAAATGTCACGAGCCGACCCATGTCTGTTTTATTTAATCTCTAGGGTAAGTTAGCATTAAACTGCTACATGTTTTAGTAGAGCTTGGCTACAGGCGCCTGTCTCCACCGACGACCCGTGAAGCTCAGGCATGCTTTTCAAGTATGTGGAAAAACAAACATCTTACAGTTAGTGACATGTATAACAAATTTTAAATACAAACGAGCAGATGAAAGCTTTAACGTGGAGATTCCGGCTTGGTTTTAATTAAAATAATATCTTAACTTCACAAGAAACAACATATCCAAGATATACTGTACGAGTTCAGGGGTGGGTGTAATTAGGCCATTTTGTTAACCTACTTTGGAACTTACTCCCTCAACAATGAAAAGTTAGTGCGCTGACTTATGCAACTTATTTTCAGTCCAGGTACAGAAGGTTTCACTCCAATGGAAGTTAATTTACGTGGAAGTACACCTGTTTGAGCCTGACGCTGAACAAACTGGTGAAGGCAGGGAGGCTCTCTTAATAACACAAACACAAGTCATTATCACCTACCGGATCGGTGTCCATCTTGCTGGAAACAATGCCCTCTAAACGCAAACCGAAGGATCTACTTTTTAAATCTTTTTTTTAGAGTTGACGATTTGATTTAAAACACTTTAAAACCTGTTTAAAGACTTGAAGTAAATACGTTTCCTCCTGTGTTTTACTTCCTGGTTGTTTTTTTTCTTTCAAACTTAATTGCCTTGCTTCAAATGTCAAGTGAACCACTACGCAGCCGCAGTTTCCGTCCGTACTTTTTAAAATAAAGCGACCTGACATTTTAAGGTAAAGTGATTAGCTAATTATAAACATTACGGGGGAAAAAAAACCCTTGTTTTGAACTTAATTTCTATATACAGTGAGAAGTACATTTTAACAAACCGGCCTCCCTGTTTTACATGTTGAACGGTGTGAAACTATATACCAATATACTGTTTATAAGCTACTTTTGGCTGCTCCCTTATTCAAGAAGGGTCACCACAGCTCTGCATGTTTGTTTTATTTTATATATTTGTATTCATATATTGATATATATTTACTGTATGTACATTCTAACATTAATGTAATCATCCTGAAGTGTATCAAGCCTTTTCTCACGTTGCAGGGCGACATCATGCTTTTATTTTGAAGGTGCACAGGTTTACTCCCCTTATTGTCTCAAAATACACCTGTAGGTGGCAGCCCCTCTTCTATTGTTAGAGAAGGCGTCATACCAAGGTGTTCCCGTCATGTGCTGGCTGTGAGCCTGAGTACCGAATCATAGAGATAAACCTATCAGATGCTTTCAAAACACTTCGTTTTCTAGATGGCTGACCTCAAAGCTGAGCTGAGGTGTGAGCTGGGTGTTAGGTCATCTTTTGTGTTTGTGATAAAACAAAAAAGGCCAGAGCAAAGGTCTTCTAAGAAAGCCAGATACCAATTCACAAAAGGAGCAGAAAACAAAATTGGAAGGCAACACAAATAATGCATTTTTGATAGGAAGGGGAAAGGGGTGCTGTTTTATAATGCCAGCATTAGATGCTTGTTTTTTCCCCTAGTTTATGATTTGATTATATTTTCCTTGTTTATGTTTAAGAGGGAAAACAGTGAAACCAGAGCGCTGTAGTGGCCTGTCTTTTTCAGCTCAGTGTCTCCTCCCTCTCCTGGTGTCATACCACGGCCCACCCAACCAGCAGCCTGAGTCCTGACCAACCGGTTTTACCTTTGACTGGGAAGTCGGTGACTAGACTGAAATACTGCTCATAATATGTTATGTCAGAGGACTGCTGCAGGCTGCTCTGAATCACAAACAGCTAAAATCAAAGCCATTACTTCCAGTTTGGAAAAATATTTGAATACTGTCCATTGCATTCTCAGAAAACAGGAATATGTATGGTAAAATGTCTTAATGTCTTAGAATCAACTTCTCCATCACATTAAAAAAAAAAAAGCACTTTTATTTCTTTTGACAATGTACATTTTTTGTGTTGTTGAGCAGTTAAATAACCTACACACAGGATATGCAGCAATAGTACAGAATAAAAGGAAAAACAAATGGTATACTGTTATTATAAAGGATAAAAGCAGATTTCACTTTTGAAGAGCTCCTTATTACATATTTGCTAAAATAAAAGCAGGTAAAGACACGACAGAAACAGGACAGTGTGAAAAAGAATCAGCTATACAAAGTAAGAAGATGAAAAAACAGAAAGGAATAAAAGAGTAGCAGTGATTCTCCATATAAACTCCCATCATTCATATCCCCTCAGTGGCCTTGTCTGATGATGATATCTGACATGTCATCAACCTTCACCAGCTCCAAATTCTGTAAAAAAAACAAACATTATAATTCAGTGTAAAACTTGTATATCTGCACAGACACAAACATGTAAAGTCCACAGTGTGACACACCTGTATTGTTGTTAATGTTACCTGCAGTTTAATGTACTTTGTGGACTTCTCTGTTGAACAGGATCTGTTTATACTGCCTGATATGCAACTTTAAAGGACAGCTGCCAGCCAATCACGAATAAGAATGAGTGGATGCCCTAATGCTGTCTTAGGAGACAAAGGATAAAACTGAAGAATAAACTGTCCAACTACACACCCAAACTTCCCATTTCAGTCCTTAGTGAAACTTCATGGTACTTAACTAATAAAATGCTATACTGGCAGAGCCCATTTCTAGTCTTTATCCAACACTGACAGGTTGCTGACTAGTGCTAAACTGGTATCAGTCTTATCTCAGCAAGAAAGTGAACAAATGCATACACCCAAATGCTAAAATCCTGCTTTAACATGGAAGCAAAAAACATCTTTAAGTTGTCAAGTTTAAGTTACATTAAAATATACAGCAATTTGTATCTTGATGTTATCTCGTGTGGTAATGCTTCATCACAAATTTAAATCTATTACCTCTGGTATTTTCCACAACTTCTCCAGGACTTTGACGAACAGAATGTATCACATACAAATGAGTGGTAAAGCAGAGGAAAACCTAAATTTGAGCCCTTCATTATGCTGATATGGTTTGGGTCTACTTAGAGTAGAGTGATTACCTTCATCCTATGATGAAACATTTCTAAGCTAATGGGAGTGGTCCTGGAGGACAACACTGCCGCCCACAGGGCACATGAATGGCTTAAATAAATAGTAAGAAAAACGTGTGAATCATATGCTAAGGTCATTCCAGTCATCAGACCTGAAAAATGTGCGCAGTGAACTTTTTTTTTTTTTTTTTTTAAATATCTCATCGTTTGGTTAATCGAGTTAGGCATGTGGCGGCACTGACTGACAGATGTCCCAACACCGGCAGCTGGAGCCGATTGGAGTTTGCTAGGCCTCATCCACTACTTTGAGTCATTAAACTGGACTTCTTCACCCTGTGTGTGCTGTTGGTACCTCCTGACGTATTTTTATTGGATTGTCTGACTAATATTATGGCTTGCCGTGTAGTACAGACCATCCCAGGAGTTTGTGCTTCAGTACTGGTGAGTGAAAGTCTAGTATTTTATTAGTCTATTACTTAATATTAATTAGCTGATGTGTGTGTCTGTGTTGATGACAGCTGATAAAGTAGCACTCCAACCCTTTCACCCATATAAGGTAACTTCTGGCTCCAGAAAAACCAATGCGGTGGCGGCCAAAATGCCAATGCTGAAGCTTCAAATTGCAGAGTCCAAAACCAGTGGGTGATATCACAGTGGCTACATCCATCTTTTATACTGTCTATGGAATCAACCTGCTTTTAAAGCCAGCCTCACTTGGTTTCTCCAGGAACTGCAGTTTGGCATTGATGTTGCTGCTTGTTTTGGACTGATGTGGGAGATAGTGCCCGCCATCATCAAAAAAAAAAAAAAAAAAAACACAAAATGAGAGAATATGCATAAGAAGAATGGTGTTCATCCCTCCAGTAGAGTTTCAGAGACTGGGAGAATAAATGCCAAGCTGTTCTGTCAGCATGTGGTGGTCCAACACTTTAATAAACACAGTTTTTCCTTTAACCTGTCACCCATCTGTACAAATTTCCCCTTTGCCTTAAAAAAACAAAAAAACACCCAGCTACAGCAAACAACACTCACCTTTTCATTGGCAAGATGAAGCAGAGCAACAAATGCCAGTGGCACTGACAGGTTCTGAGCCATCGTGTTTGGCAATCTGGATGACCAGAGAGACACAGAAAGAGAGAGAGAATGAAAAGGGGACAGATGGGGAGGAAATAATATATTTTACATTCCATTAATCATGATTTTTAAATGCAAGTAGTACTAGAGTGGCTCTGTAATTTGATCATGTACGTCTTCACACTGGCTTGCCAGATAAACATTTTTCTTCACAAGAATATAGACATTTTGTAGAACACTCTTCTGTATCTCAGCCTTGACCTTAATAACAGTGAAGTAAAACCCAGCATGGCCAGATGCATCATTTTGCATGCAATATCCTTTTGGTGAGGTCTGATACTCCTCATTAGCGCTGTGCCATGGCAGGCATGACAGGAGGTCTGCTCGTACCTTTGAAGCAACGTCTTTGTGGTCTGACTGAACACTTTCTCCCCACACACTTCGGGTTTCTCCACAGTCTCCACCACCTGCAGGGAACATGAAGGAACAAGTAACAAAACGCACAGAATCAAACAGATACACACAGCTAAAAAACACTGGCTGTCTGTCAACTCTGCCCACCACATGTGAGCCATGACTGAACAGATTCATTTGTCACTGTATGCACCTGCACACACACACGCACACACACACACACACACAAACACGATACACGGCTATTCAATATGTGTAATTTACCTCGGTGGGTTTTTCTGGACTCTCAGTCAGAAGAGTCCACATGCTGGTCTTGAGTCTCTTCATGTCCATTTTCTTTGCTGTCTTGGCATAGTTGATTTCAATCTTGTTGACCTACATAAACAAGCAATAATCTAAGTACAACATAAATCTACAAACCAAAATGTTGCTTATAATATGTTCACTGTTAGAAATTATTTGTCATAAATCATAAATCAGTTTCAGTAACATCTTCTATTGTGCAATGGCGCAAGATGAAAATATTATTGCAGAAGCTTATGAGCACACAGGTGGTACTTATTATAGGAAAACCCACATAAAGCATGACTAAATTGCTTGCGTTACTCACCCTGTGTGGCTCAGGTACCAGATCCTCCTCCCCATAGGTTGACACGCCCTCGAGATCTTGTGAGGGCGGAGGTATACTGTCACTTGAAGGCTGTGTGTCATCTGACCCAGCAAACCCTTCAACATCATCATCACTGTCACCTGCCTGAAATGGAAGATGAAGGAAGAGTTGGCAAAAAGATGATTTGACATGTGGTTCCTAATCAGTTTTTGCTTTGCAGTGTCAATGATTTGTTAACTCTCTTGTTTCTCAGCAGTTCAGGTGTTGTCTTTAGCTGCTTCTGCAGTAATTGATGCAGTTTTCATGCAGTGTCAGTCACAGTTAGGTGTGTGATAGATAAAAGATAGGTTCTTCAACAGCCATCAACCTGTAAAGATCCTCTCTGGTGGTGCTCTGTATTAATCTTAATGATAACACGAGCACAGTTTTTATGTGACATTTTTTCTCCCAGTATTGCATATTGTTATATTTACATGACACTATACAGGAAACAATCAGAGCAAAACTTTGCATTGCTGGGAGAACCTCCTGAGGTTATACAAGTTTGTAAAAGTGGTTAGTTAGTTGTTATACAATATTATTCAACAAAGGAACAGACACACCAAGTTAAAACAAAGAAACAAACAAACAAAAAAAAAAAAATCCCCAATGGGACACATTTAAACCAATGAAAGAGCCAGAGCCAGAGCTCAGATTTTTTTTTTTTACATTTCTCCACAACATCCTATGAATCTGCATAAATAGAATTTAGGTCCAAGCTGAAATAACTTCCAAAATCGGGTTGCATCAGTATAAGAGGAAGGAGGAAGAAGGAGAGACAGAAGAATAATAATTTTCAGTTCTTTAGGGGTCATTTTACTACTACCTGGGGATTTATGCTTCAGTGAGAAGTCTATGCCTAGGCACGTAGTAACTGCAAACCGCTCTGAAATCCTACGCTGTAACCTTATATGCACCTCCCTAGCAATGTAACTACATGTCGTGTCAGCGCAGCCTGCAACTATCGTGATTGGCCTGTTCAGTACCGTCGATTCCTCCTATGCATCTCCGGCTACTTTTTTGCCACAGTTTTTGAATTTATCACAGAGAGAATAACAATCATCACCTCAATATAAGGAATAATAATCAAAGCACCAATATAAGGACTCACAGATGTCAGCTTATTCATGGAAGGAGAGTGCCGGAACTACTGGAATGGACGTAAGGGAATGTACAAAGAAGTGGAAAAACTTGAGGAATAAATACGTTTGCCTCCGAAAAAAAAAAAAAAACCCCAACAAAAAACCTGACCACAACAAAGAGTGGGGACCCAGGAGGGAAAAGAGTCCCAGCATTTTATTTGTTTCTATCGTGGTTGGCACTGAATGTAAAATATGGGGACATGACCACAAGGTAGTAACGCACCACGCACAAGCGTAAATGGTTGCAATTATGTTGGCCACTTACGTAGGTCACGTAGTAGGCTTCACAAAGATTCAACACAGATGTCTAAATCAGCTGTACTACTACTGCTAGATACTAGTGACTGGTGTAGTTATTACACCATGAAAATGTAACCCTATTAAAATTTTATAACCCAAACCACTTCTGGAGGGATTAACAAAAACAAATAAATAAATAAATCAGTAAATCAGTAATTCTCTAATGTAATAAAATCAAAAGTGATGTAAAAAGGTGTTTTTTCCCCTCACACCTGAAGACCCGGACAGAAGTTGGCTGTGTCGTTGGCGTTGTTGTAGTCATAATCCCCGATGCCTTCTCCAATCTCTCCAGACAGCCTCTTCTGGCCTTCTTGACTCAACTATAGTAAACAAAATCAAATTTATCAATCTTAGTGTATCTTAAATGACCTGCATGGAATTATAGATACACTGGGTAAATTACATTGTAACTGTAACACGTCTCAATTTTGTGAAATCAAGTAGAAAAACAGTTGATTTGAGATGTGAGAATATTTTTGGCAAAAGTGATGTTTGCTGTGTAGTTTTTTGCTGTACATAGCTAGCAAAGGCTAATGTATAAATCAGTTGGTAGGAAACATCAGTAGTAAACAGGAAGTCCATGTGATATTACAAGCCATCTTTAAAAAAATAAATCTAAGTATTACTTTAATTTATGACTGCAAAGTTAGCAGAATTTATTAAGGTTTATCATAAGGGAAATGTCACATTATGTTGACATTTTATAATTTAATTAGAGTATCACCTGATATGACTAAAGAGAAAGAAGTCTTACTGTGCTGGAGGGTTTGAGGCTAAGCTGGGAGAGCGTCTCTGGGGGGAACTGGAAGTCTGCTGGTAGAGTTGTTTTCTTATTGCTGGCACTGAGAGCAGACTTGCTGTTAGTGGTGGCAGCCTGTGAAGGGAAAGCAGCCAAGTTCAGATTCAGGTCAGATAAAGACCAGTGAGCCTCCCAAAAATCTGCAATCAACAAGTTCATAACTATGACTCATTTTAGAGATTCTATGTTCTGTTTGACTAAAGTGTAGTTTTATCATGACGACCGTGGAGGATGTTTCAAGCAGACACAAGAGCCCAATCAGATCAGCAAATTTCCTGATGTGTACATGACAGATAATTAAAAAAATAATAATAATAAAAAAAAAAAAAATCCGAAAAGAAGTCAGGTCCAGTTCATAAGGAGAACACGTGGATAAGTATAGTGTCATCCTGCTTTATTAGCAATAACATCCACACAGATTCTTTCCTCTGATTCTTTTGATTATTTCATGATCAAAAAGTTCAATTCTTGCTTCCACTTTTCAACTGTAGGCGGCTTTATTTTATTTTTGTTAGAAAGTATTCACATGCTGGTCAACCAACATCTAGAACCAGACGTCCTGAGCAGAGACATAAAAGACTTCCAGACGTGGCAACTGTGATGGAGGCTGAATCAGAAATAATTCTCAAAGTGCTGAATGCTGTGTTGCCATGGTCACAACACCAAAAAAGTGCTATGTTATAGCCACAGTGCCTCTGTTTTTCAATAGATGTAGCATGCTGAGAAAGATCACCTCTGACTCTGTCAAAGCATTGGACTCAGCTACAGAACATAAAGCCTGTCTACATAAACACTGATAGAGCTTCAAGTCTAAATAACCCACTACTGAATGTTACCATAATAACCACATCTCAGCAGGCTAGCTCTGTCCACAAAGACATGATACATTTAAATGATTACATATAGGTAATGATAGGTATAGAATTGATCACTTATGACTCACAAAAAGGAAAGTCATTCCACAAATATTGTCATTTTCCACTGTAGTGTCACATGGAAAGTGAATACATTTTACAGTTTTAAAGAATGTATTTTAATTAAAAAACAGCAGATTTTTTTTTACCCTTGTGGTGCGGAAGTAGGTGTCAAAGTTGACATCATCATTGAAGTCTATTTCAAAGGTCTTTTTGGGCTTCCTTTTACGCGTCTCCTTGTCAGGCAAATGATCCACTATAGGACATAAAAGTACATAAAAATAGTCAGACTACAGATGACAGATTACTGTTACTCTGCACTCATTCAGTGAGGGAGGACAACCACTAGAAAATCATCTTGGCTGTTAGAGAAAATGTGATGCCTAATTTATCCCCACATCACTCTAAACACAAAATAACCCATTTGTAAACATTATGCTGTCAGTATGACGGCACAGTGCATCCAAATGCATTTATAATACATTTCAGGCATTACCTATGACAGGGTGGCTAATGACCAAAATGGCTTTGGTATGTTTCACATGTTAGCATAAAAAGAAGTGCAGTGGTAAAAAACTACATTTAATCTTACCAAAATACATACAGTGCCTTGTGAAATTATTCATACCCCTTGAACTTTTCCAAATTTCATCACATTACAAACACAAACCTAAATGTATTTCATTGGGATTTTATGTGATAAACCAACACAAAGTAACGCATAATTGTGAAGTGGAAGGAAAATGATACACAGTGTTCAAAATCTTTTACAAATAAAAATCTGAAAAGTGTGGCGTGCATTAGTATTCAGTCCCCCTGAGTCAATACTTAGTCGAACCACCTTTCGCTGCAGTTACAGCTCCAAGTCTTTTGGGGTATGTCTCTGTCAGCTTTGCACAATGTTTGCCATTTCCTCTTTGCAAAATAGCTCCAGTTCAGTCAGATTGGATGGAGAGTGTCTGTGAACAGCAATTTTCAAGTCTTGCCACAGATTCTCAACAGGATTTAGGTCTGGACTTTGACTGGGCCATGAACACATGAATATGCTTTGATCTAAACCATTCCATTGTAGCTCCGGCTGTATGTTTAGGGTCGTTGTCCTGCTGGAAGGTGAACCTCTGCCCCAGTTTTTTGCAGCCTCTAACAGGTTTTCTTCCAGGATTGCCCTGTATTTAGCACCATCCATCTTCCCATCAACTCTGACCAGCTTCCCTGTCCCTGCTGAAGAAAAGCATCCCCATA
>VUQI01034097.1:6859-17568 GCA_015106735.1 Paratilapia polleni | reverse complement strand
TCTTTGTCAGAAAAGGCTTCCGTCTTGCAACCCTACCCCATAGTCCAGACATATGGAGACTATGGAACTGAAGAGAGACGGTTGTCATATGTAGTACACAACCAGTACTTGCCAGAAATTCCTGCAGCTCCTTCAGTGTTGCTGTAGGTCTCTTGGCAGCCTCCCTGACCAGTTTTTGTCTTGTCTTTTCATCAGTTTTGGGGGACGTCCAGTTCTTTGCAATGTCAGTGTTGTCCCATATTTTCTCCACTTTTTGATGACTGTCTTCACTGTGTTTCATGGTATGTCCAATGCTGTGGAAATTTTTTTTACCCTTCTCCTGACTGGTACCTTTCAACAATGAGACCCCTTTGATGCTTTGTAAGCTCTCTGTGAACCATGGCTTTTCCTGTAGCAGCAACTGAGTAAATGTCAGGAAAATCCTACTAGGACAGCTGAACTTTACTGGGATTAATCAGAGTCTCTTGAATTGATGGCAGGTGTGTACCCAAGAAAACTGAATGCTGTGATTAAATCAAAAGGTGCTTCAACAAAGTATTAGTTTAAGGGTGTGCACACTTATACAACCAGCTTATTATATGTTTTTTATTTTTTATATTTTTCCCCTAACAGATTTGTTTTTTTTTTTCAATTGAATTGTACAGGTTATAGGTCACATTAAAGGTGGGAAAAGTTTTGAAATGATTAATTGTGGTCTAATTTTTTAACATCACAAAAACCTGGCATTTAAACAGTGTGTACATTTTTTATATCCCCTGTACTGTACTAGCTAGCTGCTTAGACTTTACAAATTCTTTCAAAATCTCAGAATACTTCCATAGTCCATAACCCAGAGGTCAATCAATCAAAACCATCCTCTGCTGAGACTAAGAATAATTACTAGTGCTGGATTAAGCTAGGTTAGCCATCCTCCAGACTTCAGAGAGAGAGATGCACTGTAAGCTAGCACAATGTTCCTGTTTTCTGTTGACACCAACAGAGTGGGGCACACAATTTAGTTACAGTATTATACTCTTATTTCTTTTTTCTTTTTGTGGCAATAATGACTGTTCAACTCCTTACAACAATGTTGTCAAATTTGAGGAAGGCAGAGCTCTCAGAGCACTGTAGGGCTGCTAAGCTCTGGTTAAATAACACAGGAAGTGAACAAAACCTAGCTGCATCAATTGTGAATAGGTAAAATATTTCAAATTAATTGCAAAACGTAGCAAGTTAGCTAATGCAAACAGTCTCAGTGCAGTTCAAGTTTATTGCTAGAGAAAATCCACCTGGTCTTTGCTTTCAGACGCCTGATGTCGTGAGTTAGCATATTTTAAAGGTGCTTACATTGACAGTGTAGGGGTCCAAACCTTACTGCCAAAAAGTGAAAGCAGAATGGTGTGGTGGAAGCATGTTGAGCTTATAACCCAGAGCTTGATGAAGAAAAAGAATCTTCTGCTAAATGTAAGCAAACGTATTAATTTACTTCTGTTGTCAACATTTCAGGTTGATGGCTTGAACAAAAATGGGGTGATTTGGAACATATCATTTCAAGGTACTATATATTTTTTTGCTTTTTTTAAATAAAAGCAGAGTGGCACAGCAGAAGCATGCTGGGCCCATAACGCATTGCCCGATGGTTCAAAACTGTCCTCTGCTAATATTAAACACAATCTTTCCACTTAGGGAAATTTGGTGCTGGTGTTGACCTTATAGGCACACTGTCATGACATATCAAGTTTTTAATTTGTAAGACTTGCCACAGCACAGTGAAACTGATGCTTTTGTCACTTTGAAACTGGAATCACAATGTTCTGGGAGTCCACGTATAAGAGGCAAAAACCTGGAAGTACTTTCATGGTTAGTGTCAAACATCAAATTCGGTGTCAAACTGACCCAACCTTCACGTCGACCATCATTATTCGTGAGGAGAATTTGATCTCCAGCTATGCCCTAGAGGCCAAATTTGCACTTCTCAGCAGAAGAGCCTGCAGTCTCAAAGACAGAAGGAAGTAACTTAACTCGGGAGCATGACCAGGAGTAACGTCCTGAGGCATCTGAAGGAGCGTATTCAGCAGAAATGATCCTAACGTTTCCCTAAATGGTCACACCAACGCAGTCATTGCTCACCCCCTGCCCTGGGCTTGCCGTTTTCACACAGTGGATTAGATCAATCATTTCACAGATGTGTAAGTGCCACTGGTCAGAAAAGTACTTCCAGGGAGCCGTTTAATGGTAGCAAGAGTGCTAGGAGTAAAGCACTGCTGTTCAAGGAGACCACCTTTAAAAATTATACAGCATCTTTCACACTCGACAGTCTCAGTTGATGATGCTCAGTTAGTCCTCAAGCTTTAGACTGAACTCATGAACTGTTTTTACAAACTGTGTAGTAATCCCCAGGACTGGTTAACTGACTTTGACATGTAAAATCAACATGTTAAAGGGACCTATTGTGCTAATTATAGCTATAATCTAAAATTAACACTACAACTCAGTTTTTTATGAGTACTGATGATATTTAACATTACTTATATTTGCATGAACAGAAAGATAATTCTTTCTTGTAAAATATACCACATATAAAAGTTAAACTTTTTTGGTTTGGTGTCTGCACCAGTGTTACTCATACTTTACAGTGAGGTGTTGAATATTTTGAACACTTGTGCAGACAGGTGTCTTTATTTTTCCTGCCAAAAGGTTTCCAAGAAACTGAAGAGGTGAGAAGATATGGGAGAATAGAATGTGTAGTGCTATCCACCATTTCATCAAGTTCCAGATTTGCTAATTATCAGGTAATGGCTTCTTTATTCTGCAGAAGGGCTGTTATGAAATATCTCTCTGCAAACCTGCACCCCCAATATCCAGTTTTCTTCCAGAATAACAGACTGTAAGAGTGGCAGTTATTACCTGCTGCATGCAGTACAATGTGGCACTACTGTGATGGATCGCCCTGCACTCTGTGTGTTTGTGTGTCAGCCTCAGGGAAGTCTGATTTCCTGTGATCAGTCTTTATGATGTTGGTTATTGCATTTAACTTTATGATCCCACAGAGGGAAAACATAGCATCCAATCACTCACTCACACACCAGCCTCCATGTTTTATACACCCAATTGTTGGACACTGACATGTCCAACGGTTTTATCTTGTCATTTTTTTTCATAAGTAAATACAACAGTCTTGGTGCTCTGCCTCTTAAAGGATTTACTCGAGTCAGTGTGTTGTTTTCAGGATAGCACTGGAGTGATGAACCTTATTCTTTATAAGGTTGGTATGTGAGAGTAAAAGGACAATAGATAATTAAAGATCTGATCTAAACTGTGAAATGTGTCTTCCAAAGAAATGTAAATATAAACTGCAGAAATACAGAATCACCCCTGGCTATTTGAAAAACTCTTAAGTAACATTTGGACCATTAGTGAATTTGTCATGTAATGGATTACAAGGTAATGGACACAGTAAAAGGTGCAATTTCCAATCCAGTGCGGTCCAGTCAAGCATTGCAACCACAAAACTGCTGATTCAGTGGTATGCTGATTCTGCAATGGTTTGCCACTGCTCTCTGATGGTATATTGCATGTACTCCATCAACATGTATAACTTTTCACTGCTATTTCATACATCATTGCCATAAAATGTGCATACACACTGGCAATGGCATAATTTTACAATGCTGCAGGTAATGAATAAATGTTGATTTCTTTTCTGTCTTTATTCCTACCACAAGGTGAAAATGTTTTCTGTGCCATTTGTTTGTCTGTTTCTCAGCTAGATTAAGCAAAAATTATTGAATTTCATTAAACTAAATGAAAGGTGGAGCATGACAAAAGGAAGAACTCATACATGTTGGTGCTGAACACTTCCCTTAAAATTGCAACTTAAAATTAGGGGATTGGCAGATGATGTGCTCTCTACCGTAAGACAGGACTCACACGGATGCCTTTCAGGATTCAATGCTCTCGCTTCTCGTTCACTTTGAATGGGGTGGTGTCACATGTTGAGAGAAATTCAACTTTTGAAGCACCAGCATTGGTGTCAGCCAATCACATTTACTGAAATGCTCCAGCGTGGCCAATGAAATTACGTTACACAAATATCCCGGGAGACCGACATGGTTCAGCATGTGCAGTTCAGCATAAAAATGTTGGAGAAGTTGATCATTGCTATGAATAATCAACCTGTTGTATATGAACAAAGTTACTAACAGGCAACGTCTTCTTCTTCACCCACCTCTTTTCACTCTCCATGTGTTTATACACCACTACTGCATTTAATCATTAGTTATTATTAAACTCTGGCTCTCTCTCATAGTGTGTGTTTTGTCCTGTCTGCTCTCTTCTGTTTCCCCTCACCCCCAACTGGTCGCAGCAGATGGCTGCCCCTCCCTGTGCCTGGTTCTGCCAGAGGTTTCTTCCTGTTAAAAGGGAGTTTTTCCTTCCCACTGTAGCCTAGTGCTTGCTCATCAGGGGTCGTCTGACTGTTGGGGTTTTCTCTCTAATATTGTAGGGTCTTCACCCCACAACATAAAACGCCTTGAGGTGACTGTTGTTGTGATTTCGCTCTATGGAAATAAAATTGAATTGAATTGAACTGAATTGAATTTAATTGAATTGAATTGAACTAGCTTGGCTAATGCTACCTGCTTGTCGAAGCTCAGCTAGCTTAGTGAAATTCTCATATGGTGATTGGTTGTTATTGCTATTGCTACACCAGCAACTGTCGGTATCTTCATATGCTTCTAAACTAGGAGTGTCTGCTGAAGTAGAACATCTCAAATTTCCATATTTCATTAGTCTGCAACAAAGTACTGTAAATGACTGTGAGGCATAAAAAGACCAACTTTACATCATTTGAGTGAATTTACATCTAGCTGTGTGGATGGTCCATGAACTGTAGCCCAACCATTGTTCCAAACGAATCAGCATTCAAAACGCTTAAATGATTCTGCAAAAGCTTGATTTTTTAAAATTTTTTTTATCATGTCCAGGGCCAATGTTCCTTTTTAAAAAGTCTCTGTTTTCACAAAAAATACTAGGATTTGGTTGGATTGAGGTCAGTCTCCGCTCTAATTCATCCCAAAGGTGTTCTATTGGGTTGATGTCAGGACTCTGTGCAGGCCAGTCAAGTTCTTCCACACCAAACTCGCTCATCCATGTCTTTATGGACCTTCCTTTGTGCACTGGTGCGCAGTCATGTTGGAACAGGAAGGGGCCATCCCCAAACTGTTGCCACAAAGTTAGGAGCATGAAATTGTCCAAAATGTCTTGGTATGCTGAAGAGTTCCTTTCACTGGAACTAAGGGGCTGAGCCCAACTCCTGAAAAACAACCCCACACCATAATCCCCCCACCACCAAACTTTACACTTGGCACAATGCAGTCAGACAAGTACCGTTCTCCTGGCAACCTCCAAACCCAGACTCTTCCATCAGATTGCCTGGTGGCATCCCATCATCACGGTACCACGCTGGAATTCACTGAGCTCCTGAGAGCGACCCATTCTTTCACAAATGTTTGTAGAAGCAGTCTGCATGCCTAGGTGCTTGATTTTATACACCTGTGGCCATGGAAGTGATTGGAACACCTGAATTCAATGATTTGGATGGGTGAGTGAATACTTTTGGCCATATAGTATATGAACTCCAGTCTCTACACCCTTTACTACGTTAGTGGTGCACTAAATTGTGATGTGTGAAATTTTGTGGAGTTCTTGCTAGCAGTACTTTATCAACATTTCCTCCATATAACATGGAAATTCAGCTCCTCACTTTTTACGGCATTGAATGAAAACATAAAGTGTTACCTTTCAACTCAGCAGTGACAAAATATCTGATTTTCATAGTACTTTACTTCCTTTGTGGGCACTGAAAGTTGTTTCTAGAAATCTCTGAAACAGTGAGTGAGAACTGAGATCCTGGCTTTAGGTGATACTCCTCCATCAGAACTGGACTTGTGAGAAACTCTTACCTCTTTGCGTCAAAAGTCCAAACTTTCCTTCTAAGAGGCTGGTATTAGACCTTATCAGCAAAGCATTCTTTTCTCACTGCTAAAACCACCAGAACAAAAGTTTACACTTAACTTAGAATTAGCAGTATTCTGAAAATTAATGAAAGGCTTTCTTTTCAGGATATCAGCTAAGGAAGAGGTCAAATGGGGGTTCGGTTTATTGAAAAGGAAAACAGCTGCCTTTGTTTCTCTTTTTTACCAGTTTGGTTCCACTGACCTCCATTACCAAAGGTCTTGGATTAGTGAGGCAGTAGCGCTTCATCAAACAGGATTTTCAATACAGGAGAATCCTGGGCAGAAGAGCTTCTTTCTTTATCACCTTTGTCATTTTGTGTCTCTCAGTGTGCTTTCTTTTGATTCCCTCTGTGCCTCACACTCTCTGCTCTCAACACTATCTTGATATATTTCTACAATGACAGTGCAAATGCTATATGTTATTGTGTAGTATTACAATTCCTGTACAAGTACTGGGCAAAAGTTTTGAGCCACCCCTCATTTCTTTATATTTTGCTTCCAAGGAGCCAGACTTTCTTGTAATGTTTTGACCAATAGTTCTCCAGGCTTTCTAAAGGTCTTTCAAAGTTTTTCTTTGGACATTGGCTGCTTTTTCTCTCATTGTCAGTCCAATCCTTGTACCTGACCTTTTTCAGGGGAATGTTTTTAGGGTTTGCTAAGCCACTCAACACTGACCTATGAATCAATTAAGCACAAAAAGCTACCTAACTCAACCAGTGCTGTGTCTACACATAACGGACAACTTAGAAAAGAACCAAGTTTAAATAAGCACTTTGTTACTAGCAGCCTATCACAAAAATACATAATTTGTTTCCACTTCTTTAGTTGAAAATTTGCAAAAATCCCAAGATCTACATCTCAGACTCTATAGGCCTCAGTTAGCATGTTAAATGTTAAAGTCTATGACAGTACAATTAGAAAAAGACTGAATAAGTACAGGTTGTTTGGAAAGGTTGCGAGGAGAAAGATTAAATATGGCAGCATGGCAGCACGACAGCATAGGTTTGGAAATCACAAGACTTCATGAACAGTGTCGTTTGGACAGACAAGACCACAGTGGAGTGTTTGGCCATAATGCACAGCCAAAACTTGTGTTTGGAGAAACTCAAATACAGCATATCAGCACAAACAACTCATACCAAATGTCAAGCATGGTGGTGGAGGGGTGATGATTTGGGTTTGTTTTGCACCCATAGGATCTGGACACCTCAATGAACTGAAGCAATGTTGTAAAGAAGAGTGGGCCAAAATTCTTCCACGATGATGTGAGAGACTGGTACAGTCATACAGAAAATGATTACTTCAAGTTATTGCTGCTAAAGGCAATTCTACAAGCTACTGAATAATGTCATGTACTTAGTTTTTCACAGGTCTGCATAGAGTCCTATGAAAACTTTCTTTGTCACGTGACTGTAGAGTGGAAAAAGAGAAACAGGTACCCTGACTCACTCCTAAGAAATGTTTAAAAAAAAGCTAAACTACCATCTCAGTTCAAGTGGAGTAATTCATGCTCAGACAAGAGTGTCACACTAGAGAGACAGCACATTTCTGTAAAATAATCCTTAAAATTACAGTTAGTAATTCACTGATTCAGGTTTTTCACAGCTCTGATGTGGGTCTCATCATGGTTGATATTGTAGATTTTATTTTGGTGAAATAGTTTCACAACTTAACACTGAAGTGGCCTTTTCTCTCCACTACACTTACCTGCTCTGTAAGGTCACTTGTTTACTAGAGGGCATGTCTTTTTTCTATGATCTACTACCTGACAAAGTCCAGATACTGAGCTGTGGAAAGCCAAAAGTTACAAGAAGGTGACCTGGGTGAAAAAGGGTGCATCACACAACAGCACTACACAGTTTTCTCTAGCATACAGCTAACACTGCAAGGTAAAGTGTCTGTATTAACACATTAAAAACACATATGTGTTTTCTTTAAATGGATCATCTATCTTCTGAGTTTTTCTTTTCCTTCTTTTTCTTATTAATTCCTCTGCTGACCCTTAAAGCTTTTTGAGGTCTGCGTACTTTGAGACGGCACCGCATGACAAGATCCTGTGACGCACACACACTGTAGGATGTTTCGTATTAACAGCCACCCTTTGCTGCTATCAACTGTGTCTCTAATCCCTCGGATGGCTTTCTGTGCATCCATCATTTGTGTATCCCATTCAAAGTTTTCTTTGAGCAGCTGAACTGACAAATACAACTACATCTAATAATTATATTGTCATTTGTTATACATTTACATGCTATACATATGCATTTGCTACTATAACGGTCTTTATGAAAGTGATTGATGCATAGGTCTATCTCTTTCTGTCTGCAACCAGTATGAGGTGTTTCATTCCAGTGTGAGCTGCATACTGTGTAGAGTAATGTCTTCTATGGCAAAGTCATTGCAGGTTTCTAAGGAAAAGTACAATGTCATCTTGACTGCTTAGCTTACAATACTGACATGTTTTGGAGTGTAGAATTGTGTCTTTTGGCCAAAAAAAAAAGCAGTGGTGTGGTGAATTTCAAAGAGCAAATCCTCTTATAAAAAGGACACACCATATAATTCTAGGTCTGTTAAAACGTCCAAAGAACATCCAGGATTTTTTAGATCAGCCAGGCGGTGTGTTTTCGATTAAAGTTGATTTAGCATGTTCTTATAGTTGAGATTCTGCTTTTGTGTTTTCAGCTGTATCAGTATATTGCAACTGTTATTTGGACTGTGACAGGTATTCTCTTGTGTTTTGCTGTTGGATTAAAAATGCAATTGAACTGGAGGAGACATCATCTGCTCATTCACATCTAAAGGGTGTAACTATTTAGAAGCATTAAAGTTACACTTGTATTTTAAATGAACAATCATGAACTCCATACCTATCATCTCTATGGAGTGTTTTTGCATCTTTCAGCCAATTGTTTTGGTTTCAAAATGTACAGCCTGCTAAACCTGCGGGTTCAGGTTCATTTATCCAAATCAGTGCTAATATTGCTCTCTATCTGCTGGATTTAAATTTGCAGCTGCTTGCTAAAACATTTGTCATGCCACTTTCCAACATGATAATGGTTACAAAGTGTTAGGTTTACAGCTTGTTGCATTGTCTCACGTGGTTAAAAGACAACAAACTTACTTCAGGCTTAATTATTTGTCATGCAACCCTATGGTGTCTAAAGGAAAGCTCAGTGCCTAAAATGAGAAACATCCTCTGAGAATTGTGAATGTGTTCAGTGTATTACACAGCGTGTAAATTGGCATGGTGGTAAAAGGCAAAAAAACATGAGGCATAATTTTCTGGAGAATATCAATATCTGCTTCAAATAACACCACACATGCAGGTGTTGATATAATATGCTTTGAACAACCTCACCATGCTGTTGCCGCTGGTAGCAGTTACATGGTGACATTTGCTGCCAAACATTTATTAAATTTTTTTCCATAGAAGTAGCCAAGCTTACTATAGTTAACTGAAAGAAAACTGATTAGATAATACAAACCTATAATAAATCAGAAAGTAACACAAAAAGGTAAGCTTGCTAATATTGCAGCTTACATTATTATTAGCACTATATTTCTGCTAGCATGGTATTTTTTATTTTAGCTAATGACAAGTATGGCTACATTCACAGCACTGTGAGCCCTTGCATGTCATACTCATAACGTAAGTTGGCCCTTCCCAATAGCTGCCTTGGGTCCACCAACCAATTTTCAGGCAGTCTGAGGAGGACAGTCATTAGTCGCTAGTGGTGAACCCAATGATAATAATCTAGATAGCCATTAGTGACTTTTTAAATTTAAGAACTATGTGGAAAAAAATAAATATTTGTACTACACAAGTAAGTACACAATGCACTACATGGAAGTTTACTTATTGAAGTATCCATAATGACACAGTGTTGGTAAGATCAGCTGCCATAACCCGTTATAAGAGACCAAGGAAGGCCGTAGCAACTCTGGGAACCCATTGGCTAGCTGAGGGCCAAAACTGTTACTGTTACAAAAAGAGTTCAACATATCCAGGATATTTCTGTTATCTGGATTCACTTAACCTAACACTGGCAATCAGGATAAGCAGTCACATGGAGGTGGTTACCAACTTGATATGTCAACCCAGGGTTTCCCTGGCGTGTTCACATTAAAGATGTGGCGTTGGCTGCATCTGACCAGTCACAAACATGGATAAGTGTACTGCCAGCAGAGCGGCTGATTTTACAAAGGAAGATAAAACTACAATATTAGAAAAATATGAAATAATACACAGCTGCTGCAGACTTAGCAGTAGAGTGTGTGTGTATGTGAGAGGAAAAGCACTGTATAGAAGTTCAGTATTAAAAGTGCTGTATAAATCCATGAGCACTTTAAGCGCTTTGGTTAGGAAGACTAAAAAAGAGGTGCTACATTAATAAAGTCTAGCCTAGCTGAATCCTGGAAAGAAAACTGGCAAAAATGCAGACTGTTTAAGTTAACAGACTTATAAATATCACAGCTTTATCATTAAGACATGAGAGAATCGGAATAATTATAATTGAGTATTTCACCGTTTTAGTTTTTATTCATTCAGGTGTAGCCCCAGTGGTGTTTAAGGGTCTGGGAGTAAAATAAAATAAAAACTGCAGTCAAACATTAGCTTAGTCTATGTGCAGATTTCACATAAGGTCAGCAAGTACAAATAGGTGTCCTGTTTTAGGACAATGCTTATTGAACAATAAAATTATTTAAAAAATT
>VUQI01034095.1:0-10305 GCA_015106735.1 Paratilapia polleni | reverse complement strand
AGCCTCAGTTTCCTGTTCTTAGCTGACAGGAGTGGCACCCGGTGTGGTCTTCTGCTGCTGTAGCCCATCTGCTTCAAGGTTCAACGTGCTGTGTGTTCAGAGATGCTCTTCTAAATACCTCGGTTGTAACAAGCAGTTATTTAAGTTACTGCTGCCTTCCTGTCAGCTTGAAGTAGACTAGCCGGTCTCCTCTGACCTCTGACATCAACAAAGCATTTTCACCCAGAGAACTGCTGCTCACTGGATATTTTCTCTGTTTCAGACCATTCTCTGTAAACTCTAGAGATGGTTGTGCTGGAAAATCCCAGTAGATCAGCAGTTTCTGAAATACTCAGACCAGCCCGTCTGGCACCAACAACGATGTCACGTTCAAAGTCACTTAAATCACCTTTCTTCCCCATTCTGATGCTCAGTTTGAAGTTCAGCAGGTCATTGTGACCATGTCTACATGCCTAAATGCACTTACTGCCATTTGATTGGCTGATTAGATATTTGATTAAAGAATAGTTGAATAGGTGTACCTAATAAAGTGATGTGTGTAACTGTATTTTAGATAAAATCAAAACCACTCACTTTTCTCATTGTGAACCTTTTTTTGGTTTTGATTCAAAACTATAGTATACATTCATTAAAAGCCACATAGACATACAGTGGCGTGAAAAAGTATTTGCTCCCTTCTCAGTTTCTTAGTTTTTTGCATGTTTGTCACATATTAGACCTGAGTAAACACAAAAGGCAGTTTTTAAATGATGATTTCATTTATTAAGTGAAAAAAGCTATTCAAACCTACATGGCCCTCTGTGAAAAAGTAATTGCTCCATAAACCTAATAATTGGTTGTGCCACCCTTAGCAGCAAGAACTGCAATCAAACATGTAAGTGTGACAAATATGCTAAAAACTAAGAAATCAGGAAAGTGGGCATATTATTTTTTTCACAGCATTATATCACATGAAGTGCAAAGGAAGAAAGTGTAATTAAATGTGTTTGAATGTTTGATCTGTTTTACAGCTTTGATTACTCAGTCCCTAAGCCATAGTGTGCTGGCTTGCTGTGGAAAAATCGCCTACAATCCAGTCAGCGAAATATGCTGTGACTCAGACATCAAAGTTAAACCTGCTACCAAGAGCAATTGTTGTGGTAAAGGTAGGTGGAGGGTGTTAGGAGAAAAAAAAAAGGAAAAACAAATCATAAAAATCAATTTTAGATATTTTACAAACACATTATTATTCACACTGTGCAGTCTGTACAGCAAAACAGATTTAGATTTGTATACTTATTCTTAACGGCAGACAAAATTAACAAGGAACAAAAAAGTTATTCAGCTAATATTACAATTAACAGGTTTGATAATCAGACAACATGAAGCAGATTTATTCCTTTTTGTAACAATAAGTCTCAGCAGTTCAGAGTAACTAATAGTTACGATGACAAACGATTTGAGAGGGCACCGAATGAACCATGAGTGATTATAAGTCTCCAATTTAACATTTTTGAGAGCAAAGGCACAGATGTGATGTGTGAGAGTAGATTGGTATTGGAGCATGCAGATCCTGATCCTGTGCTTGTTTCTGAGTCCACTCTTAGTTTTAGCACATTTTTAGCAGTTACCCGCCAACTTTTAATTTAAGTGTTCCACCCTTTTGTTAAATAAAAAGGCTTTCATTCAGATCTGGGTTAGTCATGTAAGTGGTTTTTGCCAAAAACAATAAATATTTAGTGTTGGCTCTGCACTTCCCAGAAAAACTGCCTGAAGTTTGCACAAGCAACTTTGGTCATTGCATGAGAGCCTCTGTTGCTGCCAAATGTATTTATGGAGTTCCTCAGTTGCTCTCAGTAAGAGCTGCTGGTTTTATATCAGCTTTATGTTGTCTACATCTAATGAACAGTGGATTATAAAGTCTAACATGATCAGGGTCAGTGAACTGCATTCTTAGAAATTAATCAGCTTCATTTGTGAGCACTCTTTCCAAATGTTGATTCTACTTGGCCTCTACACATGGAGAAAGTTGGGCTTTAAGGACTTTAAACTAAGATAAAAGGAATAGTGTCTTCATGAATTTTTCCACAGAGGCCATCAACGAGGACGAGCAGTTGTGCTGTTATAACAAAATCATCCAAAGGGCATCCAAAGTCTACCAGTGCTGTGGAGGTGATGCGTACAACACTGATAATCAGTACTGCTGCGACATAAATGGCACATTAACCATCAAATCAGGCAGGTCGTGTTTCAGATGTCATCTCTTCCTCCTCCCTTATAGTTTAATTTAAATACTGGAAATGTAAGCATGTTCCTGTATTTTCACATTTCAAGCAACTTTTGGAAATGCACTATAGTCGATATGTTTTTAGGTATGACTTTAAGTTACATATTGAATTTCTTTAAAAAAAAAATTCTATCAATCTGCTTACATGTTTGATAGGTGAGTGGGGCTTTGTTACTCACGGCCAAGTGTGATTCTAAATGAAGAGTCAAAACCAAGAACAAAATCATAAATAAACTGGTGTTTATGCAAAGAAATGAACACACAGAAGCAAAAACATTACGTTCACTTAGTAAGTGAGGCCCTAGACTTTAATCGAGTAGAACACCAATGGGGGGATTTTGGACTACTGGTTTGGATGACACTAAACCAACATCATTAACTTATGCATGTCAAAGCACACTGAATTCATTTAGAGTGGCCCAACACCTTACTACAACATTTTACATTAATTTAAATTTTTACATCTGTGTTTTTAACACATTACAGGCCTGACAGACCCACAGTTCTGTGTTCCTCTGATGTCTAAATTGTGTTTCAGAGAGATCATTTATTCGTATAACCTCAGCATGATTACTCCATAGTTCTGTTTCCTGCTCTACACTAACTGCTCTATCTTTCATCTACCATCCCAGACAATAGTTCAGGCGACTGTGATCGTGCTACAGGTACTCAGGTTGATGACTGTGAACCTGAGTGGAAAATCTGGACCAATCAGGTAAGGCCCTGCTGATATCTCTGTGATAAGCTCACAGCTAAACTTCTTAAAGTGACAACACAGTTGCACATTTCATTTACTTAACAGCAGTTGCTTTAGGTCACTGTTGATCTGTTCAAGGCTCTTGCTACGCTGCTGCCTTTAGTTACTGCAGGGAAATTAATAACTAGAAGAACCAGGCCTAAACTATTCAACAGTTTACAGGGGTGGTTTGAGCCTTTTTATAATCCAATCAGAGGAAACATCGGACCTTCTAAGCTGAGCTGGTTCTTGTTTGTTTTTAATGCAAATTGTTAAAGAATTTGAACAGCAACATCTGCACAGAACAGAAGAATGATATTCACCACTATGGAGCTGATAAAGAAAAAGCTGCTGATGAAGAGGGATGCGTGAAATATTCATCTCTTTTCACACTGTTCCAGTTAAATGCATCTCCACATTTCAATACCAGGATTTAATCCTTTCACATGTAAACAGTTGACCCAAATTCAACAGATTTAAACCAGAATGAAAAAATGTGTGAATGTAAACACAGAACCGCTTTCCGTCAAGTTGATCGTGTAGGCAAAAGGATGAAGTATGAATGTTGCTGTTAAGACTCAGACAACTTGTACACATCATGTGTGTCAAGTAAAACAAAAGCTGTTTATTTATGTACCAGTTTATATTTGTCCCTGATTGTGTGGTAGAATTGGAACAATATTGTTGATTATAATTTAAAGTTTTATGTTGTGCAAAGAGAGAAAACAGGAAGCGTGATGTTCAGAGATGAGTACATGATGTTAAAAAACACACAAAAAGACCATAAATTGTTCTTCATTGCATGTTTGAACTGGACAGCACTACTGTGGGCCTAAAGTCTTCAGTCCTGACAAGGAGATCTGCTGCAATGGACACAGGTAATTTTATGTATATGTGAGAAATCATGAAAATACAGATTTAACACTTTAATCAATTAAGACGGTTGCAGTGTTTGGTATGAGTTCTGTCTGCTGTTTGAATACTTACAGTACCATTAATAATAATGATAATAATAATAATAATAATTTTTTTTTCATCTTATTCTAACTAAGATTTGTCTTTCTCTGCTCAGACACAACAAAGCAGGAAATAATCACTGCTGTGGGATTAAAGCCTACAACATCAGAGACCCAAAGATGAAGTGCTGTGCAGGAACACTGTACAATCTGACAGCCACGACTGGAGGTGACGGGCAGTGCTGTGGATCCATTCTGTACACAGAGGTATTTATATATCCGGTACACAAGTCCAAGAATCCTTAGGTGAGATACTGAACTCCTGATGTATGAGTGTGGGGTGGTTAGTGTTGTATTTATACAACAGAAGCGCTTTAAAAGCGTGTTCCTAAATGTCACTTGGAGTCTAAAGAGGTTTGATGAGGATTAAATGGTTGTTTGAGTTGAATGGTTGAGAAAAGACATTTTCACTCTCCCACCTCTGTTAAAAAGCACAAAACGTCTCTCCTGAGCTTTCAGGACTTTCTCTAACACAGTGAATGTCTGGAATGAGTCTAGTATTTACTGTGATTAGAATCTATATTTCTACAATAAAAATGTATAAAATAACAAGGTGTAAGGGGTCCAGCAATGTGCTTCAGCGTCTGTGGCTTAATGGTTTCAACTCTTTAAGTTGCCCAACCTGCAACTTTACTCATTTTGGTTCACTCTCATTATAGTGTCAACAGAACCAGTCTGCCATGTAGAGACCAAAACACAGAGCTAAAAGAGAAGTTATGGGACTTTTGTTCTCCAGTTGACACATGGAGGATTTGCTGGATGCTGAGACCATTCATACTGCTTATAAAAATATCTAAATCTGTATCCAGGGTGTATGCTGCTTGAGTGAAGACAAGGAGGTTCTCTACTCTAACAAGACAGGATTCAGATGCTGTGGTCACCTCTACTACAACACCTCTCTGTGGTCATGCTGTGCAGGAAAACTGAGACCACGGAAGTCAGGACTGTTCCAGGGTAAGTGTAATTTTGTTTTAATTTGTTTTACTTTACACTTCCTGCACTAGCATTAATAAGTGTGTAAACTTTTCAGACTCCACAGTTTTGTCCTTGAACAATCTGAAGAAAAAAGAGCTTTGCAAAGAAAGTAAGACATCATCATTTAAATAATGTCATTTTCCATGGAAATATAATTAAAAACAAAAATATTTATGATTAAACAGGGATTTATTTACTTAATATTTGTGTTTATCTGTCTGTTTAGTAAAAGTTGGGACTGTGGAAAGTGTGTCTCAGCACAGCATCGTGTTCAGCAGTTTGCTGGAAATCCACGGGCAAAATGCAACTCTGAAACTTCTGGACTGGCATTACACCTGGAACAAACCTTATTCACCACAACTAACACCTGGGAAGTCCTACTTCTTCAGTGACACTAATGTCTTCACTGATTTGAACCATGACTCTCTTCTTCAGTCACTCCGTTTCATTATTTCCAAGTGTTATCATTCTGGTTAATCTGCTCCAAGATACAGTCTGTCAGATTTCTCTGTGCAGTATGGAATTAGTTTTCAAAGACTGACAAAAGCTACAATAATAAAACATGTACTCAATGCATTCAAAGTTATGCTACAAGAAAACTGTGGTCTTTGCTGTCAACCTCTTTGTAATTTGCTCTTCAGGTTATTTTTTCAAAATTTAAATTTTGTACTGTAAAACATAACCAATGCAACTGTTTCCAGATATGTGATTTAATGGTAAAATGTCAGCTAACAGCAATAAAAAGCTAAATTTTTAGGTGTCTGAATGTTTATCTCATCTGTGCTTACACTGTTCATGTTTCTAAATTTTCCCTCTGCAGCTCATTTTTGACCTCTCTTTGCAGTGTTCCATGTTAATGTATATTCACGTGTGTAACGAATAATTAATGATCAAGTAAATTTACTAACATTTTATCCAAATAAATAAATTCAAAAAGAATTCACCAGTGGCCTTGGATTTATTCTTTTTTATGAGTTACAAGTTTTTGTTTATACTACAACTATTTTTTGTTGTATGTCAGATTTAGCGATGACAGCAATATTTTGATCGTTGTGTCATATCAGTAAGCAATGCTGTCACATGTGAATGAATTGAATATAAGCTAAAATTTAGTTTTCATTTTACCAGTTTACATTTTGCCATCTGTGCCTCAGTTGTCTTAAGGTCCCGCCACAGCATTTCAGTTGAGCTGAGGTCTGGACTTTGACTGGGCCATTGATTCTTTTCTATTTTCACCCATTCTGCTATAGATCTGCTGTTGTGCTTGGGATCATTGTCCTGTTTCATTGTCCTGGCCAAGCTTTAGCTGTCAGACAGATGGCCTCACATTTGACTCTAGAATACTTTGGTATACAGAGGAGTTCATGGTCGACTCAATGACTGTAAGGTACTCAGGTCCTGTGGCAGCAAATCAGCCCAAATCATCACCCCTCCAGCACTGCACTTGACAGTTGGTATGAGATTTTTGTGCTGATATGCTGTGTTTGGTTTTCACCAAATGTGGCGCTGTGCATTTGCATCTCTCTGTTTTCTGCTGCAGGTGGTTTGGTGGGCGGACCCTGCATGGTTTCCGCCTTCAGGTGGAGCTGAGTTCCCAGGCTTGCTATCACACACCTGCAAACAATCTGCTCACTGAAGGCTGTGCATTTAAGGTGGGCTGTGACTGAGCCTCCCCTCCAGATCGTCCCCATCATTATGGTGGTAAATTGGCTCTCCGTGTTGTATCCTGTGCTTAGCCCTTGCCGTGTAGGAAGGTCTGTCTCCTGTGTTTTCTTCAGTCCCTTGTTCATGCTTCCTGTTCACTCATCTGCAACACTTACCTGTTTCACCTCGTGGACTTCTCAGCTCACAGCCTCACCCCTGACCAGTCATTCACACAGTCTTCAGCTCCATTCGGGTAAACCGTTCTCCTTGGATTTTAACCTGCCTGCCCACTCTCCACCGCAACAACCAAGCCTTCCTGGAACCCCAGCCTGTCCCCTGACAAACCCTCTGAAGAAACTCACCCTCTGGATCACAAGTAAGGTTTTCTCATTCCATTCAATTTGCCACACATCTCCCTTAGTTGGATCCACTCTAACTGTGCCTCTCCTTTTTGCTTATTTCCACTTTTTAATATGTTACTGTTCTTTTCCTTTCAGAGAAAACTGTTGCTCTTTTTATATTTATTTGGCCATATACACACAATTAAAAATTAGAGTGTGTGTGTGAAGGAGATAGTTGTAACAGTGAGGATGCAAGGAGCAGAGGTAATGAAGGGGGACGAGTTCAAATACCTGGGGCCAACCATCCAGAGGTGCAGAAGAGAGTGCAGGCAGGGTGGAGTGGATGGAGATGAGTATCAAGAGTGATTTGCAACAGAAGGATAGCAAGAGTGAAAGGGAAGGTTTACAAGATGGTAGTGAGACCTGCTATGATGTATGTTTTGGAGACGGTGGAACTGAGAAAAAGACAGGTGGCCAAGCTGGAGAAGACAGAGCTGAAGATGCTAAGATTTTCACTGGGAGTGACCAGGATGGACAATTCGGGTTGAGTGTTTTGGAGACAAAGTTAGAGAGGCAAGGCTGAGATGGTTTGGACGTGTGCAGAGGAGGGACAGTGGATATATTGGACAAAGGATGTTGAAGATGGAGCTGCCAGGCAGGAGGAAAAGAGGAAGTCCACAGAGAAGATTCATGGATGTAGTGAGAGAGGACATGCAGAGGGTTGGTGTGACAGAAGAGGATGCTAGGATAGATGGAGGCAGATGATCCACTGTGGCGACCCCTAAAGGGAGCAGCCGAAAGAACAAGACTGTAAAGATAAAAAAAAATTACTGTCATGGATCAGTTTAAAAAAAGGGGACTTAAATGCAGACCAGGACTCTGAGTACCAAACAAGACTAACTCAGGGAAGACAGGAGGGACAATAACAGATGATCTGACAAAGGCAGCTGTTCATTAGGACAGGAATAAGGTGAACACAAAAAGACACAGGCAAAACACTGAAGGAACTAAACACAATACTCACTAAATGGTAACTAGAACCTAAATGCAATAAGAAATAAAGACTCAGGTACTGGAGTCTTAATAAATAACTAAGAAAAAAACTGGAATCACAACCTTAGCCTTACAATAATCAAAACTCAGAGCATTTGAACAACAATGAAACCAAAGAGAAATCACTTAATAATAAACAAGAACTCAAAACCCTGAGACCCAAACCAGGAGTCATGACATCTACAGCACACTCCATCTAATATGAAGTCCTGTCAAAGATCAGATGACCCAAATGTTTATGAATGTGTTAAAATGTGCTTTGTCTCATGCAGCTACATTAACAGTAAAATGTTTAATGTTCAGTAGAAGTTCTGAATGTTTTTCCACCCAATTCATGAAACTCGGGGTAAAAAAAAAAAGTGACTAAGTATTTTTCTCAACATGCATCATAAATGTAATCATTAGGATGTTTTGAATTTGTTTGCCCAGCAGATGGAGCCAAAATGCTTCGAATTTGTGAAGTCACTGTTTGAAGAGAGACGATTTGATTTGAATTATGGAGTCAACTCTTTATTAAAAATCAACTAATTAATCATCAAATAACTCTAAATGTCACGTAACCAGTAGTAACTTGTACCAGAATGATGGGAAGAGAAACTTTCTGCTCAGAATCAGCCAAGTGCGGCAAAACTGATCGGATAATGCTTTACAGTGCAAATGGATAATGACCCAAAGCATACTGCAAAAGCAACCCAAGAGTTTCTCAAAGCAAAGAAATGGGGTATTCAATAGCCAAGTCAGATCTCAACCCATCAGAGCATGCTTTTCATTTACTGAAGACAGAGACCCACAACAAGTAGCAACTGAAGGCGGCTGCAGTAAAGGTCTGGCAGGGAGGAAACGCAGCATATGGTGACGTCCATGGGTTCTACACTTCAGGCAGTCATTGACTGCAAACGATTTTCATCCAAGCATTAAAAACGGTCATTAGAATTATGTTAGTTTGTCCAATTACTTTTGAGTCTCTGAAAATGTGGGAAAAATGGCTGTAATTCCTAAACAGTTAATACAATACTGTAGCGTCCCTCAATCGCACACAGCGAACAGACGGTATTCCCTTTGTTGTCGTTTACTTGTAACGATACACAGGCTAATGTGGGCCGTAGCCAACGCCAAATAACTAAACCACTACGTATAGTAACTCTCTCCGAACTCGCTCTCCCTCACCTCTCCACACACACACACACGTCACTCTCCCCCGACCCCCTACAGCTCTCAGCCAACCACAAGTGTGTTCTCTTGCAGACTCTGTCATACGCAGTTGAGATGACTGACCGGCTTTTCAGCCTCTAAGTTTTAACACATTCAAGAACACTCAGTGAATCCCATTGCTGCAGTATAAGAGTGTCACTGCTCAACTAAACGGTACTTCTGAGCACTATAACATTAATGACATAACAATCAAGTTAACATGTAATCCAGTCCGTTACAATATTTTTGTAAATCCCCTCAAATTAAAATTGAAAGTCTGCACTTCAATCACATCTTGATCGATTTATAATCCACTGTGCTTGTGTACAGAGCGGAAAATGTCATTTTCCAAATATGTATGGAACTGACCGTAGTCCAAACAGCACTAGGCATTAATGAAGACACTAGACAAAGACGATTGGCATGCATTCCAAACGCTAAGTGAAGCTAGGTGGGCAGAAAAAAAATAAAAGGGCAACTACAGGCATTCCAGTCAGTGGAGGAAGTGTTTCTACAGAGCGTGGGGGCGGAGATTTTTTTTTTTTTGGCTGATATATCAATAGAGACCGTCAAGTTCCCGAAACCCAGCCACAGCAGGTCATAAGAGAATTTATTTTTAAATGGGAAAATTGCATCACGACAACCCGGTCTCAGGAGAACTCGTGATTTATGCTGCCTTCCATCTGCCTCGGAAGTCGGATTTCCGAGCTGAGAATGACATCACTCCTGAGCTGAGCGCGTTCCAGTAGTAAATCGGAAAAACTGGATCTGTTTTGCTCCCTAGCAGGATATAGCCATTTGGAGGGGTGGAGGTGCCAGTAAGTTGTCTTGATTTTCATGTTGGAGATCTAAATTTGACTTTTTCACATATCATTTTTAAATACGTTATTAATTTCAAATATGTTGCTTGGTTATTTCAGGCATTAAAAACTACTGGGTTAGCTTTAGAAAAATATTATAGTTTGGTTTAAAAGACAATCTTTGTCACGTCTTTTGAGTGTTGAAACAATAATGAAGTAGAGCTCAGAGTTTTTCTTGGCAAAAGCACTTGTGGGATGTGTCCACTTAGAAAAGGAATAAACT
>VUQI01034088.1:0-10642 GCA_015106735.1 Paratilapia polleni | reverse complement strand
GAGCATGGGTGACTTTTATGGACTATCAGCCTCAGCACTCAGCGACCCCACTCTAACTTTACATGGTCTGCCACTTCGTGGCTGAGTTGCTGTGGTTCCTAAATCATAATATATAAAATATAAATTTTATATTTATAAATATCTAAATTTTGTAGTGTAGTGTATCAAAGAGTGCATCATATTTTATTCATAAGGTTACCAAGTGTGGACACAAAACACCATCTATACCATTCTATGGGACAGCTGAGTTCACTGCAAGTTTTGCATCTTCCAACATCAGACAACCATTTACAGGCAACTTAGGTTATTGAGATTTTGCCTTGGGTCCAAGAAGCACTCCCCAGAGATGATACTTGTATGTGTCAGACAATTTTCTGCAGACATGTCTGACATCGGATATCACTCAGTACTATGGACCTATTTTGCACAACTTTAAAGTGCCAGGACTATATATGCCCTCTTAAAGCTGCATTTGATCAGTTCCTTGTATAATTTTGCTATCTGTTAAAGTGCTGTCCTGAAAGCATTGTGCCTCTCTTCCCGTAGATTTGCTGCAGTGTCATGAGGTATTATCCTGTAGCGTTTTCTGATTATTAAATCCAATCCAGAGTTTATCCAAATGTAATGCACGAAAGTTACTAAACACAACTACTATAACATCAGTGGCAGCCGAACTGAAAAAAGACCTTCCTGTGGCCATTTTGTTGGCAGTGGAGTCCAAGATGAGCATAGTGTTAGTTTCTTTATGATCAGAATAAGCCAGATCAGAGCTTATGTCACAGTCATTGGACAACACAACACACATGCCCCCCGTGCTATACATCTTATTTCCTTCCGTGGTTAACTTGGAATCTAAGTAATACTTCACTGAAATCTCTTTAGTCGTAGCCACAGACTCAGCTCTCACACAAAATTCAGGTGACATCTGTTCCAGCCGTAATCCAAGCAGAGTGTTTTTCCGAGTTACACCGTCATCTTGATTTTGTTGATCATGGCGTTGTTCCATGGCAATGTTCGAGAACATTCAGGCTGACTTTTGTACAACAAATTTATATTTCTTAAATAAAGAGCCTGCAGTTTCCGACCGCAGTACTATTAGGTGCCTTGCTCTGGGAGCAATCTCTGTTGGACTACTCCTAAGCAGGATAACAATGCTCTTGGATTTTAGGTTCAACCCCCTCAGAGATGGTTCTGTAACCTTTATCAGCCTGATGAGCATCAACAACTCTTTTTCTGAAGACAACTTTGACACATCCACATTTTTAAATAACATTTACACTTATTTTTATCCCATGGACTGAACACTCCTAATTTCACCTTCAAATTTACTACTAAAGGAACAAATGCTTTTTTCCTCTACAGAGATATCTAATATAGGATAATTAATAAAGGATAATTTTCTCAATAAATAAATGACAAAGGATATCATTTTAATTTCATTTGTTTAATTTGGTGAAAACTGGTGTGAAAATGTAACGATGTTGTACGTCATATTTATGCATAACTATATAAATACCATGCCTCATTCTGCCATAAGTAATGGGCATTTCTTAAGACTGAGATATGGCACAGTGGATTTGACCTTTGGCAGTTTCATCCTCTCTGTCTTTTCTTGATGTGTAATAACTGGATTTTCTGAAACTGTCAATAAAAATACTCAGTTGTATTTCTTAAATCTACCTGTCATTTCCATTGACTATTGTTAACTCTGAATTGTCTTTTAAGATTCCCACTGGCAGAGAGAGTTGATATATACAATTGGTACAAAACTATTGGGCCACACCTCTTAATCTTTGAATTCTGATGTTTTCAGTCTCATTGCCACAGGTGTATAAAATCAAGCACCTAACCATGCTGTCTGCCTTTACAAAGATTTGTGAAAGCATGGGTCATTTGTAAAGAGCTCACTGAATTCAAGCGTGGTGCAGTAATAGGATGCCACCATTGCAGAAGTAAATTTGTGGAATTTCTTCCCTCCTAGATATTCTGCGATGAGCTGTAAGTGTTATTACTGCAAAGTGGACGCATTTAGGAACCACAGAAACTTAGCCACAAAGTGGCAGACTACATAAAGTTACAGAGCGGGGTTGCCAAGCACTGAGGTTCATAGTGCATAAACTGTGCACTGGGAGCTTCATGGCATGGGTTTCCATGACCAAGCAGTTCCCCTAAGTCTAATATGTAGGTGGTCCAGTACTTTTGTCCATACAGTGTATGTTTGAAGAAATATCATGATTACAAAAACAGACACATGTTCCACTATTCCTACCTGCAGTGAGGTTAACCATGGAGGCTGTGCCTGCTGTAATGGCATCCACCTGCGAATGGATTTCATGCTTGGACTCATCCATCTTGTTTTTGCGCCAAGCTTGAGATGCCTTTACAAAGAAAAAAAAAAAAATCCAATCCATATTTAGAATGGAATCTTCACTATTCATTTCAAATCACTACTTAAATCAGTCCAAGCGGACGGAGTTAAATCTCACAGCGTCTGTTCCTAATGGAGGCAGGGTATCAAAGTCATCAAGAGAGGCTTGGGCAGCCTGGACAGCCTGCATACTGGAGTTGATGGTTCCAGTCAGGGCTTGCTGTGCTGAAGTCTATAGACACACAAAAGTGGATTTATTGAATTAATATAAATTTTGAATATAATTCTGTGATTGCTACAATAAAAACATTACTATATTTGAAATAGTTCTTAGCACTGATAAAATAATGAATGCATTTTTATACATTTAAGTTTGCTGTTCTATACAAACAACTCACAAATATATAGCTCCTAATTTTTTATAAAAGGCTCAGATGTTTTCTAAAATAGCTAGTCACTGCAGATTAAGCAGTACTACAGATCAAACGTAGCTGCTCAATATGGATTCTGTTTACAATCTGCCTTAAAAAAGAACAAAAATGTCTGAAGAATCCATTAGGATTCAGTTTTTTAAAACAAAAAGTTCAAGCAGACTGGCCCATTGTACTTTCAAATGCATCACTGGTTTATGTAGATGTCATATTGTTATATTGAAATTTTAAGGATATAGAAGACATAGACTAAATAAATATTTCAGTTTAGTTTCCAGTTTCAGTTTCGTGCTTTGTGACATTTGTGTTACCAGTGGAGGCATGTGTCCTCTGTGCATTTGTCCACTGGTTATATGCTGCTTGGCCTGAGGCATGGAACCCATCTGGAAGTTCTCTGGCCCACCAGCTCCAGAGCGCATGATAGCTGGCAGGGCCACTGAGCCTGTCTCCACTTTGCCGACCCTGTTGAACTGCTGCTGCAACACTGTGGACCTGGAGTGGCATTAGAAAGAACTTAGTTCTGAAAGCACCTACCACCCTTTTAATCAATTTCTCCCTAAGTCCCTCAATCACCCAATCACCCACTGCTACATACTGCTCTGGGCACACTCTAACCATCACCAATCGGCACATCTTTGTGGAGTCTTGGAATGTTGTTTAGAGAAACTAACTTGTATGTGTCAAGTACAGAAAACTATCACTATTCAGTGGTAATGCACACACTTACTTTTTGGGTGACACAGAGTCTTCGAGCATGGTTGACTCTTCATCTCCCTCCAAGCCAAAGTGGTCTTTGCTCTTTTTCTGTCAAGAGTCAGAAATGTGGTGACACACTGGATCATACAAAACACAATTTTAAAGGATTCATAGTTTCATTGTCTAGAGTACTGTTCTAAGATAAAGAAATAGAAAAAAAAAAAATAAAGAAAAAATTGAGGTCCAGTAAAGGTGGCTGCCTAGTAAGATGTTCTTTGCACTGCTCTGCTGTAAGTTCTGACAGTTAGTCAGGAAACACTGCTCTTCTTGACACTTCCATAGCAACTTATGGCACAACAAGCGGGAAAAAGGAAAAACAATGAACCAATTGAAGTTAACTCACTTGGGCACTAGCAGTGTGGCTGGAAAAACTAATGACAATATGAAAGAGAACAGTGTCCCTGGTGTGGTCAAAGGTGCAGAAATGGCTACCAATTAATGCCATAAAGTCCTGAGTTTTTCCTCTAAACTGGAGGAAATTTTGGTAGCCACAGCAGAAATGAGGAAGGTGAATGCGAACTACTCTAAACGGGTGTCACAAAGAGGGCAATTACTGATAGCCAAGGATGATGTCAAAACACTGCAAACTAGTGCATACACTAGAGATGAAGAGCAAAACACTGGAGGATATACTCCTAGACTTTCAATTCAATTCAATTTTATTTATATAGCGCCAAATCACAACAACAGTCGCCTCAAGGCGCTTTATATTTTAGGGTAAAGACCCTACAGTATTAGACAGAAAACCCCAACAATCAGACGACCCCCTATGAGCAAGCACTTGGCAACAGTGGGAAGGAAAAACTCCCTTTTAACAGGAAGAAACCTCTGGCAGAACCAGGCTCAGGGAGTTGTGATTGTTTACTTGCAAACAGTCTAAAGCAGAACATGTGATGTGTACAGTACAAGCTAATCAGCATAAAGGATCCTAGATGTCACAGGAGCAGTAAAACAATTTGGAACTTAATGGACAGCTCTGGAAAAAAATGATTTGATATAAACAAAACTTTAGATATTAAATGATATAAAGCCTGGAATATATGTGCAGGTATAGATTTATATACCTGAAAACAAATTTGGTTGGTTTCTGTTATGAAGAGAGCACATTTGTTGTTGTTGTTATTGTTTTGTTTAGGATTTTAGAGGGTGGACAGACTCTTCTTACAGTGTGTGAAATGGTCAGTGAGTAACATAAGTTTTTTGACAATGACCCATTTTTCTTGTAATTTTGCTTCTGTACACCACCACAGTGGATTTTAAACCAAACAGTCAAGATGTGATTGAAGTGTAGACTTTTTAGCTTTTGAGCCTCTGAAAATGGGGGCCTATATATAAAAATGGCTGTAATTCCTAAACAGTTAATGCAATGCTAATACTAATCATGATCCAGCTGGCAGAAGGCAGAGAAGGCAAAGGGGGGAAGGGACAGGTACAGATTTATATCTAAATCTATTAAATCACCAAATATTGATATCTGTCTTAAAAATCCTATATTGGTTGGGCTCTAGTCTTACCTAAATTATACAGCACATGTTTGAGTTTGTATCAAGGTCATAGGAGGAAAAGCCTTTCTTAGAAAAGAATTTCCATAACCATATTCCTATAACACCTGCATAGCTTAATGTAGGTCAAGTAGTGTAAACACAGCTTAGACTTGTTATGTCTTCCTCCCAATAGCTTTACAGATATATTAATGCTCTTGAAGTAGCAACGAAAAGAGGTACAGAAAACAGACTGACATCCCACTCAGAGTTTTGAAAACGCTGAAGAAAATTATTTTAAAACAAATTTAATCTGAATGACAACTTTTTAAAATGTCTACAGTTGGTAAGTTTAATAAAAGCACATTAAGAGAACTTACTAGACCCCCACAAACACTTGTTGAATACAAAGAGCTGAATAAGAAATCGTATCATATCAGAATATTATAATTTATTCACATGCTGTTCATCAGAAAGTTGACATTATAAGCTAAATGCATGGAATAAAGATTTGTAAGATGAAATCTCAGCAGAGGAACTTGAGATCAGGTTGTGCTATGATGGTGAGTACACACTGTCATAGCACATATGTGACATATATAACTCCTGCTAAATCAAAAAATTGAGACAGATATAAGCACTAAATTCACAGAGGCTGAAAGAGCACAGTTTCATTGTGTTTGGCAGTATGTTTTAGTATTTTTAGCAATTTTCACATTTCCTAAAACTCAAAAAAATTTTGGAAAAATTAAATAAAGATTAGCTTAAAAATACATTTTATCAGTATCATGTATAATGCTGCTGACCTTTTTGAGGATGATATCGATGTAACCAGCAATAAGCTGAGCTATCTGCTCTCCCTCAGTGGTCTGCACAGAGTAGTAACCATCCTGGTAATCCCCAAAGTCCTAAAGGCAGAGTAAACAACATTGGATTAAAATACCTTATAGATTTTGCTGGAAAATGAATTGATTCTTGAATGGGTTAACTATCTATGGGTAATCTATTTGATATCTGTTTTGATCTGATGTATTTCAGCTAAATGCATGGAATGAAGATTTGCAAAGTGAAATCTCAGCAGAGGAATGGAAATCAGGTTGTACTGCAACTCATACTCAGAGTAAATAAATGCTTCATATTAACACACTATAACTGGTTACTGCAAACATATGTAACTCCTGCCAAGTTAAACTGTTACAATAAATCTATACCAGAGATATGTACTAAATAAACAGAGGCTAAAGGAACACTCCTTTACATTTTGGGAAGAGGACATGTGAGATTTTTTTTAAAAAGAAATTCCAGTACAATTAAGAATAAAAATTAAAATAAAAACAAAATAATATTGATGAAAATCAGTTTATTAAGTTAAAAAAAGGCAACAGAATTGATTTGGGAAAAACTCAGACCAAATGTTAAACACTGGATAAAACAAAGGATCTTAAGGTGCTGTACTGGTATGGTGAAAAAATAACATGAGAGTGATAATGCATTTAAAGTCATTTCAGGTGTTCTAAATCATCCAAGATCATCTTTTTTTTTTTTTTTTTTTAAAAACCTTGGCTAGAAATTCAGGTAAACATAGAATTCTGACAGTTCTGATCCAGTTAACTTTCCCAGGCTCAACAAAGTCCTTCTTTTTTACCTTATAAATTCTCTGGGTTCAGTTACATGTATGTTCTTTCACTTAAAAACTCACCAGGGTGAAGCTCTTTGGCGAGGCAGCCCAACGTTTAATGTTGGTCAGGTTCCACTCCTGGATTACCTCCTTGGTTTTCTCGTCAACCCTCATCACACACTCTTTGGTTATACCCAGAAGCCGAGGCACCAGTTTGTTCTTACCCTTCATTTTCTCCTGCAGGAAGTGAAAGGAAGCTGAATTACATTAATGGAAATAAACAGAGATTAAAGTGGGCCAGACCAGTGCCGCAGTTAAATACATAATATTATCAAACATACAATACAGAAACTCGCAAAATACAGAAAGTTGCAACAATTTGTCAAGTACAGTACGTTATTTAATGACTGCCAACTGCAGTCTTTTGACATAAGGGCTAAGTCAGGAAGGCTCCCTATAAATGCACCCCCCTGACTTTAAAATATTCATCAATATATTTTGAGGCTCAATATTTCAATATATTTTGGTGCTCTTTAAAAAGATGTAAAACTGTTAGCTGTGCACAGATTGTACCTGACAACAGACATGACGCCAATCTGTTACTTACTTTACCTGAGTCAAATAAGTGATTACATTTAAAGTTTCTTAGTATATTGAGTCTTGGATCTCAAATCAAATGTGATCTTCTCCATTTTAGTAATCCATTGTTCTTCTTACCTTGACTAAAAAAAATGACACACCGTAGGTTTTCAGAGACCTGGCCAGCTTCACATAGTTGACTTTGGCTTCAATCTCTGTCATGTTTTGGCAGTTTTTGTGTGCCTGCAGAGACACAGTCAGAGGATTACGACAACTCACTGTGGCATTAAGTAAACACATCCAAGCATAAGTCATGTTCATAAGATTTGCATTTGATCTGATTCATAGATACTTTGGATGTTTACCTCAGATTTCAGAAGTGAAGTTCAAGCAATAAAATTCACATTGTATCATTTGTAATTTTGTTCATCTAGCCAAATGACTGTACAGTCCATAATTTAGTTAATAATCAGAATAATAAGCAGTGGAGTCAGAACTGATATGTAGTTCAAATCCACTTTTTTACCTGGAAGATCCTTTTCTCCCCTTTGTTCTTAATGTACTCTTTGGGAAGGAACTCCTTTAAGCTGTGGAGGAAAAGGATCAAATAGAATTAAAATAGCAAAAAACTGTCAGGATTAGTTTAAGAAGGCAACTTACAATAGAAAAATAGAAATGTAAAGCAATAACATCACCAGAGAAAACCAGCGATTCTGAATATAAAACCAGTGCTTACTCTAAAAACCCAGACTTGTGTTTGGACTCGTTGTGGTCACCAAACTGAATCTGACACTGATAGCCTGCAAACTCACAGGCTTTGTCAAAGGAGACTGGATGGGATCCATTCAAGATGTCATCACGGGCCTGTCCATTCACACACACACAATCATCATCATAATCATAGTTTTTTATATTGTCTATCCAAGATAATAAGAAAAAAATGGAGACTAATTGATGTAAATTAAAAAAGGTCAGGAAAACCAGGTAGTTTTTTTTTTTTTTTTTTACCTGTACATAAAGCAAGTTGAGCTGGACAGGATCTCTGGAATCCACATTCTGGTCTGAATAGAAGAACTTTCTTCTTAGCAGCAACATCTCTGTCTCCTCCACACCTTGTTCTCTCAATGTCCTACCATGGTCCAACCAATTCACTAAGGAAAGCATAAACCACATAAGATGACTTGGATAATCAGAAAAATTGCAATATGTTAGACAGTTGAAATGTTATAGCATCAAGGTGCATTTTTTTTTATGTTAGTAATAGTTTCATTGTAACCTGTAACCATTTTTGGATTTAGATATAGCCCTTGGTCCCTTGAAAAAAATCTTTCCCATTCTTGCTTCATAATACCATATTATCCAAGCAGAGCACTTTGCTCTCAGAGTGCAGGCTTACTTGTGGTTCCTAGAGTTTCCAAAAGTAGAATGGAAGGCTGAGCTTTTAGCTATCGCTCTCATCTCCTGAGGAATGTCGCATGGGACAGGAGTTTCAGAGGCAGACATGCCAGTTTTGGAGGCAGACATTCACTTTACTTTGATTAGGTTTAAAGATTTTGGTTAAAGCTTAGCATTATGGTTGGCTTGGTGACCATTAACAATCCTTTAGCTATACTGCAATAGATCCAGATTGCTCCCTTGATGCATCCCATGATGCACTCAGCAATCTGCACATTTTCTCCCTACCCTTTAATTCCACGCATTCCTATGCCAACAACTTGGTACTTTCCATATTTTGTCTCCCACTTTGACCTCTTTTCACGTACCTTTCTGCAAGTATCATGGGTCCAGAGCTGCATGCTTCTGATCTGCAGTTAATGTCCACACCAACCTGCTTAGTGTTTAGTTTTTGTTAATGCTCAATGCTAAATTTTCTTCCCTCAGTTATGCTGCAAATTCTAAAATGTGCTTCAATGACATCTTTAACTTGGCAGCACAGATGATCTAGACAATCAAAACATGTGATTGTGATGGGCGCCTAACGTCAAATATATTCACAATCACATATATTCCTGAATTTCTGCACTGAATAAAGGCTGGAAAAGGGGCTTTGCATAACATTAGCTAAAGTGGAATTTTATGTCAGATGTAATGAAATTCTGTTCAGATGTTCTGAGATATCATATCCACAACAATGGGACGCATGTGAAGTCACAGTGACCTTGATATTCAATCACCAAAATCTAAGCAGTTCATCCTTGAGTCCAAGTGAATATTTGTTTCAAATTTGAAGAAATTCCCTAAAGATGTTTCAGAGATATCATTCACAAGAATAGGACACACACACAGCATAACAACATAATGACTATGGCCTTGCCTATCACCAGTGCAGAGGCATAAAAAGTCAGTGTAGCAATGAATTTAAAAACAGATGGAACCATCTTTAACAACCTGAAACAAGTGTTTGGGGGAATATGTGAATCAGACCCAAACTATTATTTATAACTATTTACTCACCTATTATTTACTCTATGGAGTAAATGGCTCTCCGAGGTCACTTCATAACATCTCTACTGGGTTAATGTCTGGGCTAAGGGCTAGGCCCCTCCAAAAGAGAATTTTATTAATGTAAAATAATTCTGTAGTACATTTACATTGTGCATAAGGTCATTTTCGAGCTCCATTATTTAACTTCTATTGAGTTTCAGCTAGACAGACACCATGCGGTGGTTGTGGCTCAGGAGGTAAAGTGAGTCGTCTACTAATTGGAAGGTCAGTGGTTCGATCCCTGGCTCCCCCAGTCTGCATGCCAAAGTGTCCTTGGGCAAGATACTGGTATGTATGTATGTATGTATGTATGTATATATATACACACTCGCTTTTCTACTCTACTTGAGTACTCAAAGCGTTTTATACAACATGCCTCATTCACCCATTCACACACATTCATGCAAGCACTTCCCTCTATACTGCAAGTGCAATCTATCTAACACTCACACTCCGATAAATTCATCGGGGGCAATGTGGGGTTCAGTATCGCTCTACCTCCTGAGCCACAGCCGTCCCCATATTTTATATATATATATATACACACACACCACTGCAAAATGATCACTTTCTCTGATTTTGCTATTTATAGGTATATGTTTGAGTAAAATGAACATTTTTGCTTTATTCTATAAACTACTGACAACATAACTCCCAAATTCCAAATACAAATATTTTCATTTACAGCATTTATTTGCAGAAAATGAAAAATGGTCAAAATACCAAAAACGGTCCAGTGTTTTCAGACCTCAAATAATGCAAAAAAAAAAAAACAAGTTCATATTCATTTTTAAACAACACATTACTAATGTTTTAACTTAGGAAGTGTTCAGAAATCAATATTTGGTGGAATAACGCTGATTTGCAATCACAGCTTTCATGCGTCTTGGCATGCTCTCCACCAGTCTTTCACATTGCTGTTGGG
>VUQI01034087.1:5618-28171 GCA_015106735.1 Paratilapia polleni | reverse complement strand
TGACAGAAATTTACACTGGTTTCTACACAGCAGTATAACAAAAAGCAATATACACAAATACAATGTATGATAAAGCAACCATAGTGACAAGAGTCAAGAATATTGTACATACATAGCAAAACTGTAAGGAGAGAGAGCTGTGGCCCATAACCAGGTTATAACAGTTCAAAAGGATCCAGAAGCACTTAGAATACAGTAATTCTCACAAAGGGGGCACATGGATGGCTCCACATGATTGAAGACATACTCTGAGTTGAAGAGAGCTTGCAGTATCTGGTGATTTTTAATGCATTTATGACGTTGTTTGACACCCTGACTCTGAATAGATTTGAAGCTTCTGTCAAGTTCAACATATTTGTCCTGGATTTGTTAGAAGAGGAAAGGCGTGCGTAAATGTCACGACCTTTATTTTGAAAACAGAATCAGACCGGAAGGCAAAGACTGCTCTGCTGCTAGCTTTAAGATAGTTGCCCTAAAGACGGAACTGTTCGTACTTGTTCACAGAGCTAATGGTGACCTGTACTGTCTGACAACAGCCGCAGGATTATCATCTGGACGTTGAAAGCAAAGTAATCGTTAGCTTCGTTATTTACTCAGACGTTAGACATGTTGCCTGTCTCTTCATCTATTTGTGTCTGTCTTACACTTCGTAGACACAGTTATTTCTGGTTGTTTTGATTCTTCATTTTATTCGTCGTATGAAGAATATCTGTTCACTAACAAATATGAGCCCTGTGTGACTAGCTGTCAGCTAACTTTTTTTATTAAGGTGCTGTTACATTGTGTTTGTGCTGTGACCTGTTAGAATTTGCACCTTTTTTCTCGGAGTTACTTCCGCATTTGTTAACAGGCGTTACTGGAACCTAAAGCACAGTTTGGTACAGCAGCGCTCTGTTTGTCATGTGTTATGTGCTCTCTCCCGTTACAGGCATGGCTGTGTTTGAGAACTGCTCAGTGCTTTTGGAGCTGAAAAGTTTGTCCTTCAAGGAGAAGAAGACGTTGAAATCAGCAGTTATAGATAATGGAGGCAACCTTTCGTTTGTGGTCAATAAACAGGTCAGAGAACATGACTGTGTACAAACCAGGTCAGACTGGGGCGGAACTCGACTGTCAGCGCAGATCTCAAAGGGTCCTTTTAACCCAGACAATTTAAAAATTATAACTGTAAAATACTAAAGACAATATTCACAATGCGGCTGTACTGAAAGTACAGTGAAAGTAAAATGGCACAATTTTCTTCTTATTATTCATGCATTAATATAAAAACAGAGTTTTTCTCTGGTCATTGATGAAGGCAGAGTCCATCCATTGCATATCAGGCTGCAAGGAATGATAATTTTCATTGTAATGTGCTGATTGTGCTTTAAACTACTTGATTTCTTGGTTTGGAAAAATTCAGAAAATAGTCTTAGAATTTGAAATCATGGCAATGCTGCTTTGTCCCAAATCTGCAAATAATCCAAATGATTGAAAATGAATAATTACATACAATGTACTAAACACATCAAATAGTTTCTAATCAACTAAGAATAAAAAACACGCACTACAGCACCACCACCCTGAGACAGCTACAGGCAGGTGGAAAAGGTGTCTCACCATCTTTCTTACACAAGAGTAACCTAAGCATAAAACAGACAGTTTTGTGGCTACTTCCTTACATTTTACTTCACACTCAATCTATGTCATTTAGGAACAGACTGCTGTTTTGGCTCAGTTAAACAGAACAGTAGCTCAGTAGGAGGCCTCTATTAAAGTGTGAGCCCTGAGGTGGTCACGGCAGTGGCGATCACTCCACTTCTGCCCAGTTTGAATACATATTCTTACGTTTTATATTAAAGGAAGTGGCATTTGGTGATGTTTTTTTACTTTTACAGAAAGGCAAGCAGAGTTGATACCCCCATCACCGCCCACACCACCAAATGATCTTAATGAGCACGTCAGCTGTTTAACACACCAGGACAAATTGGAGTCTCGTGATTTTTTTTGGAGTCTGCTGAGCATATTTTAGCATTCTTATTTATTTATTTACTGGTAGTAAAATTAGCAAACCACATAGGATGAAAACACTCTGGTACAAGCAAAACTGTCTAAGTATTATTAGCAAACTTTAAAGTATCAAAAGTAAAAGTACTTACTGTCAGAAAAAATGTCCCCTTATTTTACTGTTATTAGGATTCATATTATTTCTGTGTTAATGTGTATGTTGCATTTTGCTGCAATTGTTTAAGGCCAAGCTAATTTTAAGTAGTTTCTTTTCTGTTGGGTCCTTCAATAGTTCTTATAAAATCACGTTTGTATTATGATGAACAAAGACATGGCAGCAGTGCAATGCTGATACCTTTAATCCAGCTATCCTATGGCTATTGGTCATCTTCATATTCACTAACCAAAAATAAATAAATATATATATTTTTAAAAACATACATTTCTTTCTGATTCCTGCCTACATCTCCCACAGTGCTCTCTGATAGTGACCAGCGATGTGTCCAATCTGAGCTCCAACAGGCTGCGTAGCATTCACAAGTACCAGACGCCTGTGGTCGGAGTGGATTATGTGTACAGGTGTATGGACAGAGGAGTTCTCCTGCCTGTAGATGAATACAAGCTGGACACTTCCTCTGCCTCAGCAGTTCCTCTTTGTCTCTCTTCATTCAGGATGGCTCCACTCACTTCATTCAGACCTCAAAGTACAGGTCTGTATAGATAGTAACTGTTTGCAAAAAGCACCGCTAAGCAGATGTTTTGAATTCTCACTTTGAAATAAAACTGTCTGTTTGACTTTAAAAGGTAGTCTAGACTGCATATTAAAGATGCACCCTCACCATGTTGGTGTTTATAAATGGGTGAGGGGTGGATATGACTGAGAAACCGAGGGACACCGTACACTCATGGCTGACTCTCAAAGTAAAGCATACCCTGCTGCATTGTCCTTTTTGACCCTAACGATTGTCCAGTATTTACAAAATGAACTTCATGTTTTATTCAGTGTGACATCAGACAAGCAGTCGAGTCTATCAGTATAAAATGCTTACCTTTATTTTTCTATGCACTGTCTCAGTTACAGAATATAGACAAACTAGATCTGGAACTCTACCCAGTTGCAGCACAGTGACTCATGTCTCCTCCCAGTCATTGGCTGTATTTACACAGAGTGTCTTAACTTCTCCACACTGTTCAGCAGTGTTGTTCTCCCACACAGTGATTTAAATACGTTCAAATAAAGAATAATCTTTAACCTCAGCCAGCAGGTTTAACGACATTTTGAGGTCAGATAATAGGTGTGTACAATTGTGTCCTGTGTTATACATTCAGATCTTTCTAAAGCAGATACAGCAGTGTTTTGTAAATACTACTTTGTAAGAATCTGTTTTTCACCTTGTTTAAGTACCCAGTGTGTGCAAGGATTTAAATGCACCCTTTGTAATGCATGTATTGCAGAACATCACGAGACATGGAGTTCATTGTTATGTGAGTGTATGTGTGTGTTCTGTCTTGTGCACTGCAGTGTCCAAAGGCCAGGCCCAACCTGTGGACTCTGTCAGTGTGACTCAGAGGGCAGAGACTCCAGAGAGGAGTGGGAATGTGCTGGAAAGGTTCAGGTGAGAGCAGCCATCATCCACATGTTAGAGTGGGCCTGTATTTTAGTGAGTTATATTAGCAGTGTAGTGTGAAGGCAGACAATATTGTATATCGTATTAACTGTAGAGATGCTAAATCAGCAAAAACATTAAAATCACCCGACTAATTGTGCAGGCACCCTCTGTGCTACAAAAACACCTCTGACCTGTAAGGATGTTGGACGCGGTGCTAGATCCGATATTTTGGATCAGATATGTTTCTGATCCTGATTCAATAATCTGGATCTAGCATTGTTGAGAATGGGCCAATCTAGGAAGCAGATCTATTCAGCTGAACTCTGTGTTGTTCTGTGTTTGCTAGACCACACGTCAGCAGCAGTGCTAACGTTAGTGTTGCTAACAGGAAAGCTAACATAGCATGGTGGAAGCTAACAGCAAAGGGTCAGCAGTTTGGAGGTATTCCATGACTGTGTTGTGTTTCATTGCATGTTTGCAATAATCTTTGACTTAAACACGAACTGTGTTCAGGGAAAAGGAAAAACTGCTATGACTGTAAATAACAGCAGTATGCAGGAAAGACTCTCACACTGAGCTGAAATTAAACTAGTACAAAAAAATGATAATAAGAATAACTTAAAGACATTTTTCATTTTATTTATGGTGTTGCCCTCTTGGATCGTGCTTGTTCTGACTCATTTAGCAGGTCGGATTCAGAGGCTGGGTTAAAATATTGAGCTCTTTGCTGTGTTCCCCAAGCTGTTTTATTTATTATATTTGTTTAGTAGTTTAATAGTAAATATAACTGCTCCCATAAATTTGTCCAAAAGTGGGAGAATTTTTTTTCTTCATTTGTACAGCAAAAGATGACAACTGATCTTTGCAATTTTCTTGTTAAATTTAACAGAATTTATGCAGAAACTGATTCTGATCTTCCATCATATCCCGATAACTTTCAAGTGGCCAAGTATTCAATCTTTGAAAAGGTAAAACAACATTTTATTTAGCTTGCCATTAGTGCTATTACCATAGCATTAGCTGTAATTACTATTATTAATGAAACATATTTCTCTGTAGATAAACAGCAACACTTGGTGTGTACTGGAGCTGCAGAGTTTCAAAGGGGAGGAAGGACGGCAGTATCGTGTGGTCAGATACTGGAAGGATGATGTACTGTCTGAGGTAGGAAGTCTTTTTTTACATTAACAAACAGAAAGTCACTTCTCCAAACAGTGCTATACACATGTTTTCGATTACACATGTTCAATCTTGCCTGCTCCTCATCTGTGTTTGGCATTCATTGTAGTAATTTATAGATATTATATTGATGTTTTTGTGTTTAACTGGCTATGTTTGCATGGTGCCTGATATCCTGATTCTGATCAGTGTTAAAGTGCACATAAGCTCCATGTAAACACCTCAGTCGGAATTAATATTAATCCGAGGGGTGGAATAAACGTTTTCATAAACTGATCTGAAATAAAATTGGGCCATGTAAACCATTTAACCTGATTACATTCTGGTTCTATTCCTTCTGCACGTGCATGTGGTTTCGCACTTTTTCTAAAACAGAAGCTCCCAAGATGAGCTGCATTCCTGCAGAGAGCATAGTTGTTTTTGTTTTTTTTTTTCAATGAGTGCATGAAAATCTGTCATACAGCTGTTCATCTTTAGGGAGTTGGTCAAACACGTGTCAGTGAGATCAGATGGTGTTAGAGAAAGACAAATACATGACATATTTATCGTTTTTGCCCATGTGACACTGTGCTGATGAAACACTTTGGGTCATGTGCACACCTCGCCTTAAATTGACATCCCATATAAACCCAAAATCTTTCACTGAAATGGTTTCCAGGGATAATTGTTAGACCTTTTATTGAGCTACCTTTGTGGCTTCATGACAGTGTCACATTACTCCTTTATTTCTTAAAACATGCTGTCTAGGTTAGTAGGCTATAGTTGTAATTTGGCTTGTAAAGGTTTAGTAATTGCAAGTATTTGCTGAAGTTTCACCCATATTTTAACTCTATGAGGTCAAAGTCATCATCAGTGACGACCCTAACTGTATGCAATCAGATTATGTAATTTTTTTTATTTATTGATTTTTTTTACATTGTTCTTCAAAGTCTTGGCAGTCTGGGAAGAAAGAAAATAATCATTCCAACTGACACATCTCAAAAACTATTCACATTCTTTCCAAAATTTTTGCTTTTCTCCAAAACTGAGTTAGGGTTGCCATCAGCAATGATGACTTAAACCTAAGAAGGTTAAGACCAACTCCCGATGCCCTCCTGTTCTGATGTTTCTCCTGGGAATGACATATACAGTCCACACACTGCATATAATAACAGCCCATCTGTCACTGCAACCTGGCAACCAACAACCTGATTCAAGGAGTGTGTGCAGACAGGCAGGCGTACCAGTTAGATGCTGAATGAATTAGCCTGTAACTGTAATGTCCTGTAGCTGTTAGCTGTTGCTTCACCACTTCAACACAGTGAAGAGGGGGACTTTAGAACACATTAGAACAAATGAAGGTGATTTGAGGCACATGTGCGACTCTTTGGATGTGTGTGTGACAGCAAGTCTTTTCGATCACATTAAATTAGACATCAAGTTAGAATCGAAATTTCTTATAAGCCAGCCGTCCTCCGAGCTACACTTACAGCACTGTAGCACTGGTCTCTCTATGTAGCCAGGTCGGAGCCAAGTGTGCAGAGACTGTCTATAATGTGCAACACTGAAATAAGCACGGATACTTCAAAAATATTCCATTTACACTGTGTAGTGACATCACGATCATTTCATGTCAGTGGTTCCCTGTGGCTTATTTTTCAGAGCTTGGTTTAAGAAAAAAAAATGCTTATGCATATTTTACAAGTATTTTTACTGGCAAAAATATTCAGTAACGTTAGTTTTTTTTTGCCTGCAGAAGGCGGCTGTGAGGGACAAGCTGGTGTTTCTGTCCACCTCAGAGGAAGCTCTGGAGGTGTACCAGGCCCTGAGAGACACCCTGGAGGCTTCAGGTCTGCAGAGGAGGAATACGTTTCCTCCCTCTGCCCATGAGATGGGCTCTGCCCCCCTCCAGCAGGTCTGACACACTCACTGATTTAAACAGTTTAAATATACATATTTTCATCACAACTTTCCTCTCTTCTCTTAACTTTTACCTCTCCATAGAAGGACAAACTTTTCTTCACCTCACATTTATTTATGTTTTCATTTTTTCCATTTGAAGCATTAAAGTTCAGAGAAATCAGATTAAAGGGAAAAAGAGTTGCTTTTTGAAGTTTAATGAATCCACTATTTCTCCAGTGTCCATGAGAAATTCTGTTAAATAACTGTGATTTCAGCATTGACCAAAATAATTGGTTATGATTTTCAGTATATTGAGAGGGCATAAAATCAGACACACTAGTAGATATTTTCATTCCAGGACACTACCAACAACCACTGTGGTCTTTTAAGTATAATTATAAACTTTCTGTCTGCAAAAATGTATTAATGTTGAAGCTTTGCAAAAACTTATTGGCACTTATTCACTTGATCCTACATTGTTACCATGATTTTCAAATGTCCAAAGTGACTACTAACCACATGACATTAACTTCAGACGACAAGTTAATGTCACGTGGTTAGTGGTCACATGTCTGCAAAAACTCAATAAATTAAGAGTTTCTTAGAAGGAATATTTGGATTGGTTATCAGTCCAATCCTGGGTTTAAAAGGCTGGGTCTAGTCACAATCTATCAATCAGTTCTTTGTTGTTCTGTGTTTACTGCACTATGTCTCAGCAGCAGTGACATATAGTGTGTTTACATAGTGACCTTACATAGCATGGAGGAAGCTAACAGCAAACAGGTGTGGAATACCTCCACACAGCAGTGTCGATATCATATTGGAACTGCAAAAGCTGGATCTGTTTGTCCCTATTTCTTAGTAGCAATTTGAATAAGACTCTGTGTTGATTTGGTATCTGAGACCTTGTGTGTCACTGCTGCTGCATATCAGTACTGCTCATCATTTGATTCATACACGCTCTATTTGATTGGCAGCTGCTCTTGGAGGAGAAGCTGAACACAGGAAGTTTATCACAGGAAGTGGGCAGATTTGTGGAGCTACTGTGGACTGAGGCCTTGGGATGCCTTGGCAACATCCTCAGAGTTTCAGTTGACAAGCTCAGCCTCAATGATGTAAGATTTTCTCTGTGGATTGTTTTGTAAAATGTGGGCCTCCTGGCAGACTGCTGAAAGAAAGAACAGCTTTCCCATCAGCCTGTCCTTTGTTTCACATTCCAAGAAAGACTCTTATCTCACTAGAACTCTGCTTGTGCTCTGTGTGTATTTGAATTTATGTGTGTAGGTGAGCAGGGCAGAGGGCTTGTTGCTTCAGGCTCAGAAGAAGCTGAGAGAGGGAAATCATACTGAGGTGATGAGTCTCCTAGATGAGTTTTACACTCTGCTGCCACACAGAGAAGCCCACATGCTTCCCAGTGCCAAGCTCATCTCTCAGAAGCTGGACCTCTGTCAGGTAACAAAGAACGGCAACAGGCTCATACACTAAAGGCTCCTGCCACTGTATGATTTTGTGCTTTTCTAAAATGATGCTCTGAGATGCGCCCAGTGATGTCAGATGTAGTCTTTCTTGACAAAAATACCCCACAGAAATATTTATGTCAGAAATATAGTTTTGGCAGTGTGATTGCTGCTGTAAGCCAGGTTTGCAGAACCAACCAACCAATCAGAATGCAGCCTGAAATAATGTAGGAAACACCAGCTGGTTTCACCAGGTGGCACTATGTCCCATTTCTAACTAAAGTTCCGTTAAAAAATCACACACAAGACTAAAAGATGAAGGCAAAAGGAGGGAAACAAAGTTTGTGTGACTCTGGCAAAGAAAAAAAATTCTATTTAGTGCTACAATTACAATGAGCTGCAGTTCCTCTAATGACCACTTGAGGCTGGATCCAAAAATAAATCAGTCCTCATAGACTCCCATTTTAGAGTTTCCAACTTTACAACAGAAATAAACATGTTTACAGCCTGCTACAGAAAACAGTTTTAACCTCTATAGCTGCTTTCCCCATTAATGAAAACTGTACCTGGGGTGAATTTTTGTTTTTAATTATCTTTAAAGTTAAAGTTATGCATAATTAAGTACTCAGGCACTTTAAATGACATGTGAGTGCCATTTTGTCATGTTCAGTATTCAGCTGTCCTAAAAGATACTGTAAGAGTCAACTGTTCAGTATTTCTGGTAAGGCGATTTTGCTTTAAGCCTGTTTTTTGCTAGTCAAAATTATTGATTACACAGGACAACAAAAGAAATTTTGTGAACATCAGAAATCACAACACACTTTTCTAAACCAGTTTTTCACACTGATTTCTGATCTTTTTTCTTTTTTCCAGTCACATCAACTTTTTGAGTTATGAGCAATGTTAATTTACAACGTACTTGCATGTGGTTTTTACTAAAACGTGAGCACCAATCAAGTAGATGTTTCAATATCATCAGTGCAAGGTCAAATAGGCACACACTGTGGCACAGATACTGAATGGTGTCATTCAGCTCCAACTGTTTCTTAAAAAACACTGACTGACTTTCTTGGGCTAATTATACTAAAAATCATGCAATATATAATTGCCTTCATCACAAAAAAATAGACGTGCTAGAGAAACACTACAAAACCCACATAAATTTATCTCTGATGAAAATGACCTGTTGATCTGTGTTATAGTAAATTAATGATTCTCCTTGCTAATCAAGCTAGCTCTCCAGAACTAGTGTTAACTGAATACTTCCTTGCTCCATCCTCTATTTCAAATACGATCATATTGGATTAAAAAGAAGAAAAAAAAACAACAACAACATGGTGACTTTTCAAACTCATTCTGCAGTATGTTTGTCCACAAACCAGTGGGTGACAGCACTGTGGCTACTTCTATCTTTTAATATACAGTCTATGGGTTCACCATCAGCACAGTCTGACAGCCTCAAGTTTATACTCTGATGACACAGATTAAGACCAAGATTTTATCAGCGCCGTCACAGTGTGACACAAAGTACACTTTCACCATGGTTGTTGCCTCGCTTTTCAATAATGCCTTCAGATACACACATTCACACATTAACAGTATTCCTGTTTTAAACTGGATTCCACATAAATCCATAGGGGATGTGTTCACACTAGAAAAGAGAACAAAGTAACATTACTCTCGACAGTGACATCAACACATGAAGAGACACATTTGTTTGTTTGTTTTTAACTGAATAGTAGATGGCACAGCAGCTTTGTGAGCAAAAATAAACCTCACAGTCCTTCACAAAACTTCATAAATCTGCCAAATAATGACAGAATTATTCAGTTTTGGTATAATGGAACTGCAAAAATTGAATTAAGTTGTAGACACATCTCTGGTATAAAGAAAGCAAACAGCATTCACCTGACCATGGTGTGGAGGCAAAGCAGAGTCTGAATACTTTTGTAAATCAAACACATAGGGTTTTGATTTTTAACACACTTATAAAAAAATCTCAAAACTTGTGTTCATTTTATCAATTTGGTTTATTAAAAATAGACTTATGGCCAAAAGTTTTTTCCATTTAAAGTAAATTTAAATCCACAACATAATTGTGTAAAAAGTGAAGGAGTTTGAATACTTTGAGAAGTCACAGAAGTGTAAACTGTTCCTGTGGTATGTTGTAAGATGTATCTGATAAACACAAGTGGTAATTTAGATAAGATCAGAATATGCTGTGGTTACACTACTGTACATTGAAGACTTACATGCTTGAAGATCATCTGATATTTTAGTTTTCTAAAACCATTCAACTGGAAATACTTTAAAAGATTTTAATCACGTTTCATTACAGTTGTGGCCAAAACCTTTGCCAGTGGCACAGTTTTTTATTCAGATTATTTTTACATGTTTCTATGATGAAGTGAAGAACAATCACAAGAATTTTATATGTTTCAAAACCTTTTATTGGCAAATAAATACAAATTTTGTACTTTTGGTCACAACTCTACATTAATTGTATGGGAATTCACACACATTTCATGTGTAGCATAATAATTCACCTTAACACTCTGGCTACTAATTATCATATAACAACATATAAATTAATCTCCTCATACATTCTGATAATACATATACCACATACATGGCATCCATCAACCCAAGTCACCTCTGTTTCCTCTTTTTATGTTCAGACTAACATGAACACAATGATTTGATTTCATCTAGTTAATCCGAGATGTTCTGAATGTGAGTGAGATGACTCTGAGGAACCCCGTTCCTTCCAGTCTGGGGAAGTATCGAGCTCTCAGGTGCAGCATTGAGACGGTTCCCCCCAGCAGCTCAGAGTTTCAGGCTGTGACTGGTCTGCTGCAGGACAGGTACTTTAGTCTCTTTTCTCAAGACAGACAGTACATTGATCACAAAAAGGCTTAAGTAACAGGGACATGACATTCAAATTAACTGTGCTATAGAGACATTCCTGTAGTCGTAGTGGCAGATGAGCCAAAGTGTTCAATAATGTTCTCCATCCTTGTTTTGTCCATCTTTACACCTATACAAAGAGATTTTTTCACAGATGTGCCCTTGTTTTCTTCTATGTGTTGCAGCAAGGTGCAGATCCAGCAGATCATGCGTGTCAGCAGAGGGGTGGACCTTCAGACCTTTAAGAGTGAGCTCGGGAACATTAAGCCACTCCTCCATTCCTCTAGTCCCAACAACTTTGTAGGAATTCTGTCTCGGTGAGAAAATTGCCTGCAGCTAGTGCTTAAGCAACCAGATTGCAGTATAGACAGAAAAAGTATCAGTCTAAGCCAAAGTTCATCATACCCTTTTTTTAAAAAAGGCGTACAGGTTACACTGGATTTATACACTGATGCACGTATCTCACCCAGCAAACACCCACTCAGAGGACGACTTTGCCAGACATCATGAGATTTAGTTAAAAAGTGAAAGGTGAAAAGCTGTCTAAAAAGAGACATCCATTTGCCAGAGTTAATTATTTATTTATTTATTTATTTTTGTTTATTTTTTAAATTTTATTTTGCATTGAATTTTAGTTTTTAATTCAGTTTCCACAGTGGGTTTTGTTCATTTCAGTTTTGTTTTTATTCGATTCAGTATTAGTTTTAGTTTTCTAAATTATTATATTATCAGGGGTATTTTTCATGGGGCAGACTTTAGAAGTTCAGATTAGGTATTACAGAAAAACACTTGATTCACAGCCATGTGGGCATCCCAGTCCCACTAAACGTCTGCATCGATACCTTCAGTGTTCACAAATTAGACCATATTGGCAAAGACAAAAACTATAGAATTTTCCTCTTTGTATTTATTTTATTTCAGTTAGTTTTTAAGTACAAAATGTTGTTTATTTTTTGTTGTTGTTGGGGTTTTTTTTTTTTTTTTTTTTTTTTTTTTTTGGGGTTTTTTTTTTTTTTTTTTGAGAAGTGTAGTTTTTAATGTTATTTCAGTTAACTGAAATGGTTTTTTTTTGGTAGTTTACTGTAATATCCTTGGCATATCTATATCTAAATTTAGATGATAAACTAAAATTTCTTCCTGAGTACCTCTGCAAGCGCCTCGGATTACCAGCAGATTCAGATCCACTATAAAATTTACTTTTCAGAAGGTTGTACAAATCAGCTCACCATGTAACATACAGTAAATATATATGAACATGTTTATAATTTGAACTGATCTGTTTGTATTTGTCTGTGTACCTGGAGTAGATGTTCTGATTACAACCAATTCACAGCCAAATAAAATGAAAATCAAATGTCGTAATCTAAAAACAAACAAACAAAGGCACGTTGTGCGTTTTGGCACACACGTGCAGTGGCTTGCTGTGATTTAGATCACACTAAATTTTTGTTGTCTTTTGTTAGCCATATTTCCAACATCCTAAAAAGAAGCCCTTTCTCACTTTTTAACCAAATTTAGATGAAAAAGTTGCCAGCTGTATCACATGTGTCACATATATACAGATTATCAGACAGTATTTGTTATGTGTTTATCACATTACTTTGAAACGTTTTTTGCTCCTATTTGTCCTTTCTCTTATTTTTCAATATAAATGTTCTTCTAAAGAACTGAAAAACTCATCTTTCTAACTCGGTATTCTCTTTCTCTTTAGTGGTCTGCTGCTGCCCCGTGTTGGAGTGGAGCATCATGGGATAGAAAGAACAGATGTTGGCAACCTGGGAAGCGGAATCTACTTTAGTGATGCCCTGAGGTTAGTAGAAGATCTGAATCTGACCAATTTTATTTGTAGTTTTGACACATGCTCCAAATGAAAAATAACCTGACTCATACGTGTTGATTTAATTTTTTTTTTCTTCAATGTTTATTGTCTGGGAACGAAGAAAGCAAGAACTCAGTCTCCATGTTTTCCATCCACAGCACCAGTTTGAAATACTCCAAACCCAGCGTGACGGATGGTTCTCAGCTGCTGTTGCTGTGTGATGTTGCGTTAGGACATTGCAGGGACGTCCGCAAGAGAGACATCACGCTGTCCCAGGCTCCTGAGGGACACCACAGCGTGCACGGGGTCCGCCGCACCCCAAACACTCCTTCTGAGTTTGAGGTAGGAGTGTGTTAATGTGAATGTACAGCGAAAGATAAACGGACAAAGGTGCAGAATAAAAGCATTGTTGTCCATAAGGTGAATTCTATTCCTGTGGGGTGAAGTAATATATAACTGCTCTGTCAGACTGAGGAGAATTATATGTGATGTTCAGCTCTAACACAACTAAATATACAAATGCTCCTGTGTGTCCAGGATGATGAGTATGTGGTGTACAGTCCTGATCAGGTGAAACTGAAGTATGTGGTTCAGTTCAGCATAGAGGGAGACCAGCTGAAGGACTTCAGTCCTGCCGTCAACATGTCAGCTGAGCCGTGTCTGCCCTCTTCTGATGAAGGTGAGCACTGGACACCTGTTTAAATCTGATCTTGAACTAACCAATCTCACACAGTTACGTGCTATATATCTCAGGCAATTGTGATGGCTTTTCTGCTAAGGGATTAAAATAGAAAACACGTTCTTCAGTTCATTCAGCTTAGTTGTTTTTACGTGCAGCCCAGATTGATCTCAAGTGGGCTGGACCAGTAAAAGCATTACATATAATATATATTGGGGGGGGGAGGCAACAACACAAACCTCCTGTTTCAGTGGCTTCTTCTCCCAAATGAGAGGACCATTATTATTGGTCAAGATGGGACTGAAGCTCCACAAGGTTTAAGCACTTAAAGGTTCAACTGAATATTTATGAGATTACTGACCTTGAAAAAGCCAGAGGAAATCCTTCTCCACCATGGTCTGCTATGTATCACTTATAATTGAAAAATTAACTAAAAAATAGAAATAAATTTAAAGTACAAACCAGATGTTTCTGCAGTGCTTTCGTCTATTGATTTAAAAAAAAAATTTTCCATGTCTGTCTGCGTGTAGAGCTCAGTTTAGATGATGATGGGTTTGAAAATACTAAAAACCCTCTGGAAGATGTGATAGCTGGACTGTTGGACAGCGCTGGTCAGCAGCTCCCTCTGCAGGCCGTCCACGTAAAGTGCAAACTGATAGATCTGCTCTCTCAGGTAAAAAAGAAAAATGGCTCAGTGAGTTTTTCTCACTCTTTTCTCACTGTTAGCTTGCTTACAAGTGATCTGATATTTGATTTGATCTTCTGTCTGCTTTTAGGTCATCATTTTCCAGAAATACACCAATCTGAGCTCAGTGCCCATTGAGGCAAAGTATGTTTTTCCTCTGGATGATTCAGCTGCAGTGTGTGGATTTGAAGCTTTTATCAATGGGAAACATGTTGTGGGACAGGTAACCTAACATCACTCATTTATTACCTACTTTTTACCTACTAGTCCACAATTTTAAAGTTCCTCTTTACCTTTTTCAGTGAAGTACAATATGAAACATATGAAAAAAATTATCACCTGTTAGGTTTTATCTCTTATGTACTTGATGAAAGTCTGACAAAATTCATCAGTGTCTTTTTCACTCTTCCTTTTTGTGTCGATGCACAGTAGATTTTTGATAATATCTCTTACCATAAATGAAATCGGGGGAATGTAAAAATGTACAACAATAATACCTGAAGTGTTGTTGTTGCTGTTGCTTTTACAAGTTTCTATGATATAGTGAAGCACAATCACAAGGATTTTATAAGTTTAAAAAACCTTTATTGGCAAATAAATAAAAATTTAGTTTTGGTAGTGGTACCACTGTTTTCTGAAAGACTTCAGGTTGTATTGAAGTCTATGGGAAAATAACCCTTCAGCTCCCTTGCTCTTTGTCCTCAATTTATGGTCCCCGTTACAGTCAGGGTATGCTCATTGGCTAATGATTTGTGATTGACAAACTGTTGGTCAATGAATGTGGGGTTTCCCTCAGTTTCACAGTCAGGTCCATCCCATGCCTGTGACATCTGGTTTCATAAAGCTAAGATGGCAACAGTGAAAACACTCAGTTCGAGTCTTCAAAAACAGTGACTACATCTGTCTTTTATATACAGCCTATGGTATTATAGTGCAACACAAAGTGTGGATTGTGGAAACCAGTTGATGTTTGTTTTTCAGGTGAAGGAGAAAGAGAAAGCTCGCAAGGAGTACAGGCAGGCTATTGAGAAAGGGCATGGAGCTTATCTCATGGACCAGGACGCTCCCGTATGTCTGTTCTCTCCTCCTAACCACACACACGTCATCATCATGCTGATCCAAGCTCCAAATCTATAGAAGTTCAGTATACTCTAGTGTCTTGTAGGCCCTTTTAGTCGCTAAACTGGTTGTGACGTAATCTTTTTCCTCACCGTAGGATGTGTTCACCATCAGTGTGGGTAATCTGCCCCCCAGTGCGACTGTCCTCATCAAAGTGACCTTTGTGTCAGAGCTGATCGTCAGGGATGGCAGAATTCTCTTCTCCCTGCCTGGCAGTGTGGCTCCATGGCAGGAGAGCGCAGCCCTCAACCAGACCACACAGGTAACAGGGGACTCTTTTTCACCTTATTTTATGAGCGGTGAGTTGCATCGCTGATACATGAGAACTGTGACTTTTAAAATTAAGTTCAATACCTGTAGTGAGAAATCAAACACAATAAAAATCTATTGAGATAATGGCACATGTCCAAAAAAGAATGACCTGCCAGCAGTGTTTGAGTTTTTAGTTTGCCTTCATCAAGCCACCTCCTTTGTGCATGTGAAAAATAAATGTCTGTTAAGGCTCTTACTTGAGTGTGTGTGTGTGTGTGTGTGTGTTTTTTTTTTTTTTATGTTTTCTGTCACTCAACAGGTTACTGTGCAGAAGGTGTGTGTGACTGATGAGGCAGCGAGTGCCAGGTAAGCTACATCAGGCATTCTGTTTTAATGAACTTCATGTCTAACTTTTTCTTTAGTGCTGAATTTTCAGTGGATTTCTGTGGTGAAGCAGTGGATCTGCTGACCCATTACAATTATTTTCATCTATTTTGTTCATCTCCAGCTCCATATTTTATTAAAGGACTCTACTAGAGCAGCTTTGCATGATTCACAGCTCAAAATAATCCATATTTATTTTATTCTGGGCTTTGGTGCAGCCCCTCAGTTCATCCTCTGAGAATAGGCAAAAACAGATTAGGTCCACTTTAATCCACACATAGTTAATAAATGACAATTTCATTAATAACTTTATTATTTGTTATTTAATACAAAAAATGGCTACAAAGGTGTATTGTCCTATATTGGTTTTGTCTTTAGTGCTCAGGCTGTTCTCACTCTGTTGTTCCTTTTCACTCAGAGAGTTCACCTTGGATGTGTCAGCTGAGATGCCCTATGAGATCTCCAGCCTGCAGTGTATCACTCACAAAGTCAAGATGAAGGTCATGTGGTCATTTATTTGCATTTTAATCTTTTTTTTTTTCTTTTTTTATTTGTGATTATTACATAGTACTATAGATAAATAGACCATGTGCTTCATTTGGACCCAGGTCAGAAAATGCTGCAGGTTTTGATTTTTATTTATTTATTTATGTATTTATTTTTTATCTGCACTGAAAAAACAAAAAACAACAAAAAAAACCTGAAAAAGCTCAAACTACCAAGGCAGCATGATTCAATACCTTTTTGAATTTTCTGAACTTGTGACTGTTGTTGACTTTACTAAGATTCACAGACAAGAGCTCTATCAACCTGAATTTTCTTGTTCACCTAATTACAATATTCCTTTGAGGTTAACAATAAAATTCCTCCTTCAGTGCTGCTTATTTCCCAAGGGGTTGCCACAGCAGATGGATCCACATATTTGGCATGGCACAATCCTCCCAGTTATCCCATTTATGTCTCCCCCTGGTTGCCAACTGGGGACCTTTTGTGTGTTAGGCAAACATTCTAACTCCTACAATATAGAAAAACACTAAGCTTTACCTTCATAAATCAGGCTTTGCCTTTACAAAGCAAAGATATCTATAATTATAACTATAATTGTATCTAAGAAATGCTGAATAAATAAAATGAAGAGGACACAGCTAAAAGTTAGCTAAAGCATTATGTGTAGGGGTCCCAAAAGGTCCCAGTTTGCAACCAGGAGAAAACCCAATCCCAGCCTTATGCAGTTGGGGGGTCACAAGCTAGTGCACTACCCCTGCTTACTCTAGATTTATTTTAAAGCTATAGTTACTAATTAATTAGCATTTATAGATTGACAATATAAAATTATAGTATATTCTTATAGATGAAGCTAGCAGTATATAAAGTAATTAAATTGGCTTTGTTTAAGGGTCATTAAAAAAATATACAAGAGACTATTAAAAGTTTGATCTACTGGCCCGTGGGCGCACACTGCTACAGTCTCCTGCAGTAGGTTGGCTTTAGTCTTGCTGTACATGCCTGACACAGCAGTAAATGGGAGTAAATGCAGTAAATCCCTGTCACTGTCTTTGTTTAGGAATGTTTTAAAAAATGCAGATATTTTGGCCTAAAAAGCTGATGTCTGTCCATCTTTGGTTTTAGTTGGAATCACTTTTTTTTTTGTATTTACAGTAACGTTACAGTTTGTTGTCACCTTCCTCTGTCTCTAATCTACCCCCTCCCCGACCAAAATGACTAAATTAAAGTTTTTTATTATTAATAGCAAAACATATTTATTTTTTTCCATTTTACTAAAATATGCCTGCTCTTTGTGCTTTATCCAATCAAAAGAAGGCTGGTTGGACTACTTAACTAATTTAAAATTGTTTGTGTTATTATTATGCTGATTTGTCTAAAAGAAGCTGAGTCCAAAACTGCTTTGAAAAAGTATTCATTACTTGCAAACCAAGTCATTTTTCCTCTTTTCTGTGTGTGATCATGTAGAAAACAGACTGTAAGGCAGTGGTGAGTTTGCTGCCAGGACAGGTCATGGGTCCAGAGGGATTCCAGCTGTCAATCATGCTGTCTGAGGTTCACCTGCCCAGGATGTGGGTGGAAAAACACCCTGACAAAGACAGCCAGGTCTGTCTGTTTGTCTTCCTCTCTTTCTTTCACTCTAAAAGTTCTTTTTTTCAGCCCTCTCTCATTCTGTCCTTTAGGCCTGCATGTTGGTTTTCTATCCAGACTTTGAGAGCAGCGCCAGTTCAGATGCCGATGAAGTCATCCTGTTGTTGGACACATCCGAGTCCATGAAGGGAGAGTCTCTCTGCTTGGCCCGGAGAATTGCCCTGCAGATTCTCAAAAACCTGGATCGCAGCCTCAGACTCAACGTCATTTTGTTTGGAACAGGTCAGTTTCATACATTTAGTGAATAGCTTGAGCCAGTAAGCTTTTAGGTAAAACTTTGCTGAAGTGTTGGCTCAAATTAGAGATGACTGTATAAAAGAAATACTAAAGTGTGAAATTGTGGAATAAAACTGAATCACAGTCCATAAATAACTGGAACAGGAGCAACACATCCTTCCATGAGGTAAAGTGTGTCAGCACTTTATTTCTTATTAGCAGAGTATCATTTACAACATGTCATATTTGGATTATTCCCAACAGTGCAAGACTTTTATGAAGCCAGCGCTCCTTTGACATAAATGTATCCTTTTAATCAATCTGATACGGCCTGTACAAGTATTGATCAAATTATGGAAATAAAAAGAAAAAAATCTTCCTGTAGCCACCGGTAGGTTTCCTAACTTTTATTGTGTTTGCCTTTCAGATCACACAGAAGCTTTTCTAACAGTGCAGCCACTTGTTGAAGTTTATGAAGAAGCCCAGAGATTCATCAAAGTGAGTTATGAATCTGTTATGTTGTTATACTTCCTGGGAGCCATTGTTCAAAAGAATACTGAGTAGTGTTGCTGCAAAGAATCATTTCTCTGCCTCTGTGCTGACAGTCTGTCTGAATGCATTCTGTTCCATTCTTGTGAGAGCAGTATCTCACTTTGATGGAATTTTTTTTTTAATGTGTCTTATTGCCAGTGCCTCTCTAACACTCCTGACCTCGACAATGAGCAACACTAGCTAACAATAGCATAGACATGGGGTCCACTAATAACTAATGTCAGCAAACACAGACTCTAACACAAACTCCACATAACAAAACATAAGCTGATGTGGCTTCAGATAGTATTTCTCTAGTGACGTTTGCCCGTGTTAGCAGGTCAGCTAACACTAGCTAACATTATCCAGAAGAAAGCCCATTTTTTCCTAATGAAGCTTGTTTGGCAAAACTTGGTTTTGGAAATTTGGTTGTAAGGGGAAAACTATGGTCAACTTCAACAAGGAATTTGATTAATGGGAATGTTTGGTTTTCTGACCCTGTGCTATCTCCTGATGGGTAAGTCTTTCTCAAATTGCCTTGAGTGAAAAATGTTGGCTAATTCATGCAAATGCCCTCAAGCAGTGTGTGAGCACAACTGTGCACAGACATGAGCAACACTGTAGGTCACTTAACAGCTGCAGGTGTCAGTTTTTATCTTTTTTTCTAAGGTCATGCAGAGCTCCTTTAAATCAGGCACAAATAATTTGGACAGTGGGATGAACTGATTAGAATTTGGTGGAATTTTCCAAATTCACAAAACATGTTTTTAGCCTTAAGTCAAAAATCCATACTCTGTTTATGACAACGTTTCATAAAAATGTCTAGGATGTGGTAGGACGAAATAATGAAATAATTTCACGGTTACAACATCTTGATGTTGTATTCAGTGTTATAACTCAGGAACAGGAGCCGAGCCTGTATTTTGACCATTAATCAACAAGCTAGCCTTGGTACCCATTTTAAAATGCGCTGATGTGTGGATCTTTTGTGCTGCTAGGTTTAAAATCAGTGTACACAGTTTGTGCACAGTTTCAAATTACGATGTGATTATGGGTTAATTAATGGCTCAATTCATAGTACTGACACAAACAGCAACCCTCAAAAAAACATGCCCACAAAGACCAAATCCCAAATCCCAAAGCCCTCCTGGTTTCCTGTTTCCCCCAGGAAAGTCCCATAATTTGTGTGACTGTTGTACTTTACTACAAAGAATTATTCTACATGCATCCGTAAGTTTTGGGAATTTGTCCCAGGTTTCCAGTTCATGAGATGAGATGATCTATCATGATTTAGGAGACACAGTTTACACACACGATCCCTGCACTATATACTGTAAACTTAAAGCAGTCTGTCACCTCACAGCCTGATTAGACGGATATGTGTGCAGCTAATCTCTGTGCAGGCAGTTAGGCTAGACTACTTAGGTGCTGAATGAATCAGCTCACTATCTTAGTTGTTGCTGTAGCTTCACCACTTCAGCTCTCTTTACTGTGAAGAGACAGTGAAGAGCTAGACTGTAATACACCCGAAATTAAATAATGCCAGGATGAAGCATGTGAGCGACTCTTAGGATGTGTGTCACAGGGAGATGACTTTAGTAAACCTAGAAAAATATTCCTAAAATCACTCAGAAGCAAAACACTTAAACATAAACAGTGCCTCTGAATTTAAACACTGGGTCACAATCATTTTCGTCACAATGAGTCATCAGAACAGACCAGAACAAATACCACTCATCTCTCTGTGAAGCTGGCTATGTGGGACCATCTACAAAGTTCAACCCTGAAAGAAATGGAGATATAAACTAACTACAAAATTTTTAACTATACATAGTTTCAGCAAAATAACTTCACATTTGTAGTTATTTTATAATTAGTTTGGCACTACATAGCAACACTAAATAAATGTCATGCTAATTTATGTTATGGATACAGTAAGCTAAGAAAAAGTAAAAAAGTACACTTAACTACTTATTACAGTAAGTAGAGAGATATGCCTGCTACCACTTAAACTGATGTGAACCTCTGCTGTGCATGTGCAACAATGCAATAACACAATTGGCTAATATGTTTCCTCTTTCTGCTGTTGATTGGCTATTTGGGGGCAGGGGTTAGACAATGTTTGCGTCATATAGTTCTTCCATTTCTGTTCAGGATCCTATGAGTGGCATGTCTCCTCCTTATACAGCCATGTGAAAAAGAATGTTTTCACAGGACTCTATTGTTGGGTCTTTACCCTAAAATATAAAGCGCCTTGAGGCGACTGTTGTGATTTGGTGCTATATAAATAAAATTGAATTGAATTGAATTGAACTCTGTGCAGCCCTGTGGAAAAACTAACTACACCTCGTGATTCAGTAGGTTGTAGAACCACCTTTAGCAGCAGTTACTTGAAGTAATTGTTTCTGTATGACTTTATCAGTCTCTCACATCGTTGTGGAAGAATTTTGGCTCACTCTTCTTTACAATGTTGCTTCAGTTCATTGTGGTTTGCGAGCAGTAGCTCTATTAAGGTCCTGCCACAGCATTCTAATCAGGTTGAGGTCTGGACTTTGACTGGGCCATTGCAACACCTTGATTATTTTCTTTTTCAGCCATTCTGTTGTAGCTTTGCTGCTGTGCTTGGGATCATTGTCCTATTGCGTGACCTAATTTTGGCCAAGCTTTAGCTGACAGATGGCCTCACATTTGACTACAGAATACTTGAGTATTTACATTTGACAACACAGTTGACTCAGTGACTCCAAGGTGCCCAGGTCCTGTGGCTGTAAAACAAGCCCAATTCATCACTCCTCCACCGTCATGCTTGACAGTTGGTATGAGGTGTTAGTGCAGATATGCTATGTTTGGTTTTCTGCAAACATGGTGCCGTGCATTATGACCAAGCATCTCCCCTGTGGTCTCGTCTGTCCAAAGGGCATTGTTCCAGAAGTATTGTAGTTTGTTCACATGTAACATTGCAAACCTAAGCCATCCTCCAAACAAGCCATACTTGTTCAGTCTTTTTTTAATTGTACTGTCATAAACTTTAACATCTAACATGCTAACTGAGGCCTGTAGAGTCTGAGTTGTAGCTCTTGGGTTTCTTGCAGTTTCTCTGAGCATTGCACAGTCTGACCTTGGGGTGAATTTGCTGGGATGTCCACTCCTGGGGAGACTGTGGCATTGTGTTAACACACCTGAATGCTCCAGACCAGCAAACTGCCAAAACATCTGCTTCTATAGAAGTCGTTACACTTACTGATAATCTGTTAATGAAGTGTATTTGATCAGCAGCACCTGACTGCTACTTACCCTCTTAATTCCTACAGAAGCAGTAAGGGTGTACTTAGTTTTTCCACACGACTGCATAGAATCCTGTGAAAACCTTCTTTTTCACGTGACTGCATAAGGTCTCAGTTTTTTCTATTTACCTGAGAGGAACATGATTCTATAATACCAAGCTCTAGCAAATATTGGTGTTTCTTACCTTACAACACAAACAGAAAACAATGATGAAAATTATGGACTGAATAAAGTAAGATGCATTCCCTTAAAGATTTAAGAAGTACTTTAAAAACAGAGTAATAGTACCACAAGTCTTTAAATGACATGTACAACTGTGTTGTTTTTTTGTATTTGTTTTTTTTTTTTTTTTTTTTTTTTTAAATAAATTTTTATTTTTTTTTAAATTTTGTTTTTTTGTTTTTTTTTTTAT
>VUQI01034085.1:0-12996 GCA_015106735.1 Paratilapia polleni | reverse complement strand
GCAACAGTGGGAAGGAAAAACTCCCTTTTAACAGGAAGAAACCTCCGGCAGAACCAGGCTCAGGGAGGGGCAGCCATCTGCCGCGACCGGTTGGGGGTGAGGGGAAACAGAAGAGAGCAGAGGGAGACAGGACAAAAAGGCACACCTATGGGAGAGAGACAGAGTTAATAATAGCTAATGATTAAATGCAAGTGGTGTATAAACACATGGAGAGTGAAAGGAAGAGATGAAGAGGAAGTGCTCAGTATTACATTACTGAGTATGTTGAAAAATCAATTGAGTTTGTACATTAGCTGCCCAAGAATTAGACCAAGAATTAATCAGTGTGTTTTTTAAATTTGGTTTCTGTTTTTAAATTGGCTTCATCCATTGTGAACAGTAGCATTATATCCTGAGCTACAGCTGCCCCACCACAGAGTCAGTGTGTGTGTGAATGCTCTGATGAGTTGGTAGACGCCTTGTGACTGGCCTTTGCTGTGGGACAGGAAACAAGGCTGCACAGCCTTGCAGACTGAGCACAGCTGAAACACATTAAACTCATGTATCTATCAGGATGACATCATCGGCAAATATTTGCTAATCGTTTTGGTTGTGTTACGCAGATAACAGATTGAGGCTGGAACTGCCAGGACAGCTGATACAGCCAGTGTATCTCAGTGGGGTTTGGGTGTAGCACTAAGAAAAAGAAAAACACACAGTGCAAGTGTTTTTAACCCAGACTTAGAGAAGACTTTCAAGCAAAACATTGTCTTCCTTTGTGTATGGACTTTCATTTGTCTTCTTTATGTCCTTGGAAAAAGTTTTTTGTTTATTTCATCCAACACTGATATTATGAGGTGCCAAGGCTTCAGAGCCAATACTGAGGCTTCACCCTAGTAGTTTGTTTCATCATTACAGGAGTAGATAAAATGCTACACAGCCTGAGGTGTTACTCAATATTTCCACAACTAGATTCCAGGATTCTCTTCCATCATCAGTCGAGCCTTTGAAGTTGTACATGTTGCCAGTAGTGGAGCATGCACACATGATGTCAACTTAGTGTGTAATCGGTAATGATGAAGGTTGTCCCTCATCCACTTCAGCTTCTATTCTGTAAATGTTTAAAGATGAAATCATTACTTTTCACATGTTTTTGGTGAAACAGTTTTTTCTTGTGTTGTTGGAGGATGTTGTTGCTTGGAAACAGCTGTCTGCCTATTAAATGAAAATGACCTCAAATTGGCTAACATGATCACACGTCATATCAACAGTTTGACATTGATTTTGCAATGTGAAAGTAACTTCACACTAACAAAATTAATGAAAAATTGATGGCTAGATGATCTGAGGTCCCCTAGTTTACACTATCATAGGTAGCTGTGATGTCCTTATCAAAGGCAGTGATGAGGTTGTTGTATTTGGCACCTGTTGAGCCAAAGCACCGGGGAGGATTTTTTTTTATTTATTTATTTTTTTTCAATATACAAAAGCTTTAACCTTTAATATGAAGCTACTGTTATGCTAGCATATCTCATTAGCCTATTGTTACCATTAATTACACATTAAAAACAGCTAAAAAGCAAATAAAGAATTTTAATAAAATGAATAAATAATGAAGGAAAATATAGCTTACTTAAAGTTGTTTCACCTGTTCACTTATGACCACAAATCAGTTACAGTAGGTTAAATCATCTATTGCGGTATGTAACCTCTCTCTGCATGCTGGAAGTGGGACATAAACTCCCCAGTGTCTCTTTCTCTCTCAACCCTTATATTTGCAGAAAGGTGGAGAGCAGCTGCCAACACCCATGCACCTATTCTGTTTGTGCCACAAAATCAGCATCATAGCAAGTGCATAGTGCAACATTACTCACAACACCCTCTCGGTAACAGCCACTGGACTTAACAACTTTTCTGGCCAAAACCCTGCACTGTCAGAAATGTTGGACAATTGGCATGTGGCAAACATTAGCATTAACATCTTTAATCATATCAGTCTAGAAGATACCTTGCTAGTTCAGCATCATACTCAGCATTATTATTTATTCCTTTACTTTCAAAGTCCTGTGTCCAGTTTTTGGACAACTCTCCAATGTTCACTCTTGGTTTTCCTTTTCTTTGCAGCTGATTATGATTTCTATCTGGGATTTGGTGCTGATCCTGATAAGCATCCCTTTCAAGGTGCTTTAGCCATTGTCTGCTGTCCTATTTATTAGAATACCTGTCCTTCCACATCCTTCTACATTGGCATTTCTGTTGTATTCAGTGCAGACTGGACACTGGTTTGACATTGAACTATCTTGTGGTACAAATTGGTATTCCATGAATGTACAGTCTGGGCATAGTGTTCAGGTCACTTGTAATCTCAAAAACTCAATGCATACATGTTTTGGGCATAATATGATAGTATTAGTTAATTTTACAAAGTTGTAAACTATTTTAATATACAGTACCTTTTAATAATTGCCTCTTAATAATCAAAGCACTCTGATTAATGTGCATTGGATAATGAAAGGGAGTAAACTTTCAGAAAACACAAGCAAAACGCCTCCAACTTTCCACCTCAACTGTCTAGTCTTACTGAGCACTGAAAGGGCTTTTTAGACTACCCGCCACATTCACCTATTCATACAGATCTTTATTCTGTGCTTTTAAGCACTTTCTAAATATCATACAGACAGTTACATGAACCCATCTAGGGCAGTTTGGGGTGCCCAAGGACATTTCAAAGTGTGGACTGGAGATGGGGAACAAGCCACTGACGATGTGATTAATGGACATCCCTTCTACTTCCTGAGTCACTTTCTGGCACAGAAGATCAAGAAACAGTCATGTGAAAAAGAAAATTTTTACAGGACTCTATGGAGTCCTGTGCAAAACTAAGTACACCCTTACTGCTTCCATAGGAATTAAAATTGTTAAGTAGCAACCAGGTGCAACTAATCAAAGCACTTAATTCATCATCAGCAACTGTGACCACTTCTATAAAAGCAGATGTTTTGGCAGTTTGCAGGTCCAGAGCATTCAGGTGTAGCACAATGCCACAATCTCCCCAGCAAGTTCACCCCAAGGTCAGAGAAATTGAAGAGCTACACTTCAAACTCCACAGGCCTCGCTTGGCATGTTAAATGTTAAAGACAGTACAATTAGAAAACGATTGAACAAGTATGGCTTGTTTGGAGGAATTGCCAGAAGAATGCCTCTTCTCTCGAAAAAGAACATTGCAGCACAGCTTAGGTTTGCAAATTTGCATCTGAACAAACCACAAGACTTCAGGAACAATGTTCGTTGGATAGACAAGACCAAAGTACAGATGTCTGGCCTTATTTTAAAGCGCAAGAACCAAACAGAGCATATCAACGCCTCAAGCACAGTGGTGAAGGGGTGATTATATGGGCTTGTTTTGCAGCCACAGGACCTGGGCATCTTGCAGTCATTGAGTCGACCATGAACTCCTCTGTATACCGAAGTATTCTAGAGTCAAATGTGAGGCCATCTGTCCAACAGCTAAAGCTTGGCTGAAATTAGGTCATGCAACAGGACAAAGAACCCAAGCACAGCAGCAAGTCTACAAAAGAATGGGTGAAAAAGAAAAGAATCAAGGTGTTGCAATGACCCAGTCAAAGTTTAGAACTTAACCTGACTGAAATTCTGTGGCAGGACCTTAAGAGAGCTGTGCATAAACAGATGCCCACAAACCTCAATGAACTGAAGCAACGTTGTAAAGAAGATTGAGCCAAAATTCCTCCACAAAGATGTGAGAAACTGATAGTCATACAGAAAATTATTACTTGCTGCTAGAGGTGGTTCTACAAGCTATTGAGGAGGTAGAGCGAGTCGTCTACTAATCGGAAGGTCAGTGGTTCGATCCCTGGCTCCCCTAGTCTGCATGCTGAAGTATCCTTGGGCAAGATACTGAACCCCGTTGCTCCCGATGCATTCATCGGAGTGTGAGTGTGTGTGAATGTTAGTAAGCACTTAAGTATAGATAAAAAGTGCTGTATGAATGTATGTGTGACTGGGTGAATGTGGCCTGTAGTGTAAAGCGCTTTGAGTACACAAAACTGAGTAGAAAAGCGCTATATAAGTATCAGTCCATTTACCATTTATCAGTCCATTGAATCATGGGATGTACTTAGTTTTTCACAGAAGTGCATAGAGTTCTGTGAAAGCTTTCTTTTTCACATGACTGTGTATTATCCTGCCATAAATTTATACTTGGGGTTAATTTCGCAGTTATATGCTTCATGGTGTAACATTTAATATAGTAGCATTTGATATACGAGAGATATTATGTTGTTATATTTTTGCATCCTAAAAAAACAAAGGTGCATCAAATGTCTCTCAGGACGATTGTATAAAAGTGAACAAATTAAACTAAATCTAGCATCACCTCCATTAAACATCATTTAGGTACATCTAACATTTGCATTCTGTATTATTCTATTCCTAACTAAAAATCCTAACATCAACTCTTTCATTCAATTTTTATGCAATCTCGTTATCTTTGTTATTGTCAAATTTCAAGTATTGTTTGTATGTAAGTCATTATTACCTGTACAGTCACCTTTTTAGAAAATGTGAAGTCGTACATTTTGTTAGATTGTAAAAATTTGTAACTTTTGTCTGGTAGGTGTTGTTACCCCACCATTTTTCACCAAATTAAATAAATAAATAACTAAATCACTCATATTACATAATACAACTTAGCTAAAAGACCAGAGAATGTTAAACTCAGAGACATCATAAGAATCTTGAATTGAAATCGGTGGAAGAATTCTGTAATTACAAGGATGGTGGTTGTCCCACCTCTGCCTCCAACGAGCCCAATCAACAGCTAAACTGTGTGCATGCATTTTTCTAATGCATGCACACAGTAGAGGTTCAGGACAGTTTCAGCCTGTTGGGTGGCATATCTACTTGTTATCATAGTAAAGATGGAGGTAAGTGTACTTATTTCTTTTGTTTGTTTTGTTTTGTTTTTTTTGTTTTTTTTCTTGGGCCATTATAATTAAAATGTGAAATGATATGTTGTTTGGTGGTCTTATGAGAGGAGCCAGAGAAATTGCTCATGTTAGCACTCTGGATTGAGACAATAATGAAGCCTTAATGTTGTATAACTTTGTGCATCCCCTACAAGAAGAACTTGCATGGAAAAAAAGCTTTTTAAACCATATTTTCATGACAATGTTACCAAAGCTTTTGAAGCTGTTTTTTATCTTAATAAGATAGGACAGGTAATTCTATATTCGGTTTTTATGTCCTGTAGGTATGGCTCTTTCTCCAACCATTTAGATTGGGGTTTCTAAATAACTGCCCAAATAACTGCCTGAAGGCATTACCAAGATGGCTGCTTCTAGGTGGACTTTGGTAAATCACACTAAGGTGGCAACCTTTCGGTGGCTCTGTCCTAATGTGGCCACTGTTGGCAAATACAACAGTGGCCACAGCATCAGTTTTCAGTTGATGCAGTTCTTAGTGGGACTATTTTTCTTTCTTCTTCTTTCTTTCCTTTTTTTTTTTTTTTTTTTTTTTTTTTTTTTTTTTTTTTTTTTTTTTTTTTTTTTTTTTTTAACATTTTTGATTTAATTGCCGAAAATCTGTTTTGGCTTTCTTCAGAGAAGTTAAAATTTCCTCATTGCAAAACACACTAGAGGTCACTAACCTACAGTTAGAGTTATTTCCAAACATGTTGCATAATTTATAAAACAGTGATGTAATTTGTTCTGCTGGATCTCTGTCTGAAAGTCAAGAAAGCCATAATCATTACTGTTTTATTTTAAAATACACTCACGCACACACACAGACACACACACACACACACCCGCACTCATAGTGAACCTCCGTTTAGCAAAAAATTTGGAATGTTTTCTTTGGTGATTAAGGAAAAATACACTGAATATAAGTCTTTCCATCCTTTTTAGTAAATGTTTTTTCCACATTTGTTTGATAACCACAGCTCTCTTGTTAATTAAACCAAGTCAGTTATGGTTTCCATGATTGCACAATGAAAAGAGCTTCCAGGCTCTTAGGGAGGTAAATGGAGTAAATTCAGAACTGCACAGTTAAGTGTGTGCATTCATCATCTACAGATGAGCATGCCAGAAGGAAAAAAGGTTTCAACCATCCACATAGTGTTTCTCATTGAAATTTCAACACACTCATACATGTGGGCTCTGCTTTCTCTTAAGTTAATATTCTGGTGGTTTGAGTGGCCAGCAAGACTAGAAAAGTACTGTGTAAAGGCCAGTCTATTCTGTTCCATTCCATATGCCATATTCTACTCTGAGTTTGTGATTTAGCACTTGTGTATTGTTAGGACTTGTAATCGCTGCTAAAATTCTGTTGTTAATTATTTTCTCCAAAGCTGAAGATGGTCTTTGATGTGGCACTCCACCAGCTGACAATTACACAATGGCAGCTGTCTTATACAGTGGAATTTTTGACTGTTTAGAGGAAAAAACCCAGGTCAACAAAAACTTTGTGCACAAAAAATGTACAGTCCTTCAAAAGACTAAATGTTATATTTCAAATTTTCCACACAGTTTTGTAAAAGTGTGCCTGAACACATACATGTTCTCCCTGGTTCCCTGTTTGTATGTCAGCTGTCAGTTTGATAGCTGTGTTTTGTCTGCAGAGCTAGCCCATGTGTACTGCATTGTTAGGATGAATCATGTGGCTTTTATGGTCAGTAATCCCCCTCCCCCCCTTCTCTCTCCCTCTCCCCTTGTGGTAGGTCAGTGCTCTGCTGCCTGTCCAGTAAGCAGTGCAGAGGGTGGCTTAGCCTGTTTGTATTCATGTAGCTTATGTTTAGTTTTAGTGAATGTGTGTTCTTTTCTTTTTGTTACGTTTGTATGGACTATAAAGATAATCATTTGAAAGTTTGAGTTAACTCTATATCATTCTCTCTTGTACATTTATATGTATTGAGGAATTTCATATTTTTTTTTCCCTCTATTTGCTCTGGAAGAAAATGCCATTAATTAAAATAAACATAAAGTTGGTTTATTCACAGCAATTAAATTGTTTGATGTGTTTTTTGAAGCCAGAATGTTGAGCTGTTTTTTTGCTCCAAAGTAAAAAAAGCTGAACATTCTCCAAGTGTGGTGATTCCCTACGTTTTGCTAGGGTTTGTATACCTGATAACTCTGGACTATTGTCCCCACAGATCAGCATAGTAGACAAATTTCAGTGCAAGGGGCGCAGCTCTATATGTATATCGATTTTGTGTAAGTAACACTAACGCATTTAATGTAATATGTTAAATGTGTGATTTTTGTTTTGCACACATCTGTACAGTTACAGACTCTTCCACCTCTCTACACTTGCATTTTGAGTGTCATTATTTTGGCAGAGACAAAATACACAATGAACATGAAAGATGAATTTGAGCACAATTGGGTTTTTTTTGTTTTGTTTTCAGATTTTTTATACTGTGGGAATATCCATAATATGAATTCTTAAAAAATAAATGTATAGTGGAAATGCAAACTGATTTTAAATAACTTAAACAGAATATTAAAATCTTCCCTGGCATTTCCTCTTAACTTGCTACCTTGGGTATCCATGACACAGTGAAACAATGTAGAGAGAACATTATTTAGGTGAAACAGACTTTCAAGAAAATGAAACACTACAAACCAAAGCACATCTGAGCTGGTATAGTTTAAGGGACACAGTTTCAGTTTTGAAATTGTTTAACCATTTGCCCACGCAGTTTGCCTTTTTTATGTTTTTGATTAAATATAGACTAAATTATTTACAAATCACTGACTTCTGGTTTTATTTACATTTTGCACAGTGTCCCACATTTTTTCAGAAATGAGAATGTGTTATAGGGTTGATTCTGCTGTCAGCACTGAAGATATCAAGCAGTGAGATTATGGTTTTGTGTGTCTGGTGTTTGCTCCCTTTCTTTTCTTGTCTTCAGTTTTGCATTTTGCAAAATATCTTGAAATTTAGGAATTATTACTAAAAAGAAAATAGTGGTCTCTTAGACAGTTAGAGGTTATTGTCAAGACATTTGTGATGCAGTTTCACACGGTGACGTATCATGACACCGTTCTCTGTTAATTATTTCATCAGTGTTGTTTATCAGTCTTTGAGGGAGATGCTGTGATCAGTAGCAGTGCTGCTATTGAAAGTTAACAGAGTTGAAAGTACCTTCTTTGATAGTAGTATTGTCATCAAACTGCTGTTTCAGGATTTCTGCCTGAAAGTAACTAAACTGTGATTGAGGAACATGCAATAAAAATGATGTGAGTACTGGCTCATCTATCACAGTTGAGCTGACTCATTAGTAATTGACAGCAGAACAAGGAGGCATACTGAATCCAGACTTTACATCAGCTGGTGTGTGAGAACCTCATTTTTAAATGCTGTGATTTAACACACTGATGTAATCAGCACAACATATTCTTTCTTTTTAAAAGCACTTTGAGCGCTCAGGGTACAAAAGCATTATATAAGTACCAGTCCATTTACCATTTACAATTTTATCAAGGTTTTAGAGAATGTCTGAGAAACCTGGTTAGAAATCAGATAGAATACACTCATATATATATATATAATATATATATATATATATATATATATATATATATATATATATATATATAAATGCTCTTTTATCCAGATCCATAGACAAAAAAACAGTTACATCATCAAATGCTTATGGTCTTTATTTTAAGCAGCACATAATCACTTTTCTACATCAACCTATTGTCATGTTTAAACTACACATATCCACTACATGGGGATCCAAATTACAAATAATATGTAATCATACTTAAAAAATATCATATTAAATTGTATAGCACATTATGTCCAATTCTGCATGTATAGGTTGTAATATAACTTTTATGTTATTTGAAATTTTAAAATTGATGTTTCAAAGTTATTACTCAACACAGCACGAGTATCGTATTCATCATCCATGAATACGATACTCATGTATTGTGTCATTGATTAATTTGAAAAAAAAAAATTCACTCCAAATTATGTCACAGAAAATACACCAAATTAGGAAATTTTGGGGAGTCAATGCATTTAAAGTAAAAGGACAAAACTTGTTGTGAACCATTAAATCTCTGCATTAAAACTCTGTCTCTTTGAAGCAAACACAACTCAGAATGATTCACATTTATTTGAACTATTTTATACACAACAATGGCATCTCAGTAGTAACATTTATATCAATTACACACAGAATACAGTTGTTTCATTCAGTCTCATAGGTGAAGAAGTAACAAATCTTTATTGTGACAAGGGTAACACACTGAAAGTGGTGACGTGTTTCTGTGGAAATGGATCAACAGTTCCAGAGAAGAGCAATGAGGAAGTAATTTCATAACCCTGAATAGCAGCTCTGCACGACGTTAAATGTTGTGGCTTGTTTCAGTCAAGAATGCATGTCATTTCCAATGTAATTTCTACTTAAAAGACTCAGTCTTCATGGCCAAACTGGCTAAATTTTCTATTCTGTTGTTATGAATTCTCTGGTCAGATTAAACTCAAGGAGAATTGGAGAAGTGCTCTTAAGTCTTTAACATGGCTCAACTCTTAGAGAGGATTATTAAGTAGACATCTTAGATTTTACACAGTTTAGTCCTCTCCACATTTATGTATTTAAGGAATACATAAATGCGTTTTTGTAAAGATATGTAGAATTAAGTTTAAAAACAAAGAAAAACAAAAAACAAAAAGCAAATGAACTTTGTTCAGTATCAGATGTGGAATGGAGACAGATGACGTGACGGCAGCTGTTTTGCCTAACCATTTGTAGCAAGCAAACATAAGGCTGAAATGGAAATGGAAATTTTATGGATATTTCACATTAAAATCAAAAACTGTAAATGTGTTCAGAAAAGTATTTACAGTTGAAATGTTCTCAGCATGCAAAGCTGTGTACTCTCTATACAGAATAATATACATTTATATGTGAAAGCAGGACCTTATTCTATAAGGATCATGTTAAACATCAGGAACAGCTACTAACTGGCCCTTAAGGTGAGATCATTTTGAAGCTGCTTCCAAGTTCAAGAATGAAGTCTAAAACCCAAGTCACAGTCACAGCACTACACACACTGATAGCCACTGTCTGTGATTACTGGCATAGAGTGCTCAGCAGACATCAAAGAGGAAAAAGGTATTTGGAGCCCACCCTGGACATTGCTAATGAAACCTGGAAAAACATGGCTTAAACTGCTTTGAGAGGTCTTTTTGAATGATTCCTCCTGATACTTGTCCAAATGTTCCTTGTGCTCAACATTTCTCTGCTCTAAAAGCAAAACATCAGACTGCTTCACCAGACTTGGAAATGCCTGGTAGTCGTCATCCACTGCAGGAAAGCTGTGTAAACCTTTAGGCACACAGCCGTAACAGGGATTTTCATCACATATGGTGACCTCTTCACTTGGCTTCATTTTACCGATTTCATCAGAGCTTTCAAACTCAGCCTCAGCTCTAGGTGTAAGATCACAAGAATCTGTGGTGTTGGTGCCACTAGAGATGGAGGACAAGCTGGAGTCTTCTGCATATGAAAATCTCCCAGAATCTGCATTGCAGTGTTGATAGGGCATGTCTGTTGGCATAAGAGATGAAACCACTGGTGGTAAAATACCATCTTGTTGTGCAGGAACTTGACAAGCTGGTACCTGTTGATCAGGACAGCTCACCAGGTCTCTCTTATTGGAATTTAATTCAAATTCATCATCCTGAACCTCTAAGCTGTCTGTCATAACCTGACGTGGACAGCCGGGAATGAGGAGGGAATAGGTTTTGTTTTCAAATATAGATGATCCAGAACTCGTGTCATTAGCTTCAACACCACATGGATTGTAGGGAGCCGAGCATAAATCACTGCCTTGTGTAATGATAAATTGTGTAATGGGACTGGTGGTCAGTGGTGATACTGGGCTAATATTCGGGAAGAGTTTACAAAGCACATCCTGAACAGCTTTCGCGGTAGCAGGTTCTGTATTCAGAGTAGCAGGGGGTTCAGTATTTGCATAACTGAGACAGGAGGAGCCCGTGCTGATCCCACTGCTTTCCTGAAGGCTCCCACTGCTCATGTCTGTCAGTGACATCTTCGACCTGAATAGAGAGAAACAATTACTTAAACTGCCAGATGTAAATCCTTAAGAAAATGTCTTGAAATGTTGATGCATCAGTGCAGCCATACTAACCACGGTTTGCTGTCATCTGGCAGAAGAGGCTCAATGCAAACAGGTAAGGCGTCGGGCTTCTCAGGTTTCAAAACCTAAACAAGAGGGATGAACAGTCTTAAACAGTTTAATTAAAAAGGGAAAACCTTTTTAAAACCAACTTTGGCGTGTTTCTGAAAGTGTCTTTTCTACACCTTGAGATATCAGTCCTGGTTGGTTTGGTGTCACCTGTTATTATAATATCATCAAGTGCAGGGTTTTACTATAGCAAAAACATGTTGAGGTGCTACTTTGTCTATAGGAACAACTGGTTTGTCAGTTTACAGATCAGCTAAAAACTGTTCTGCTGTTTGTTTTTTTTCCCCCCCAAAGAGCTGTAGTCTGATTTCATGCTGCAAACAGCACAAGTAGTTTTTCAAATACATGCTGCATTATTTCTCACGAATCCCTTGTGTTTGTGAAGGCCATTACAATCCAAGGTAAATCCTGCTACAAACAACAAAAAAATCAAACGTAGTATTACTTCAGGCAGGCCACAAAGTCAAGATCAGCTGTAATCCCAGCAGATCATCTGATCTCTAGCTAGCTAGCCTATAACAGATGATGTCTAAGCTGATACACTTCTGTGCGTCTAGTTGGGAAATGTCATAGGGTGCAACACACACACACCACAATTTTATTATTATTATTTTTTTATGTTTTTTAATGTGTGCATCATTTGAAGTTTTTTTTATTTTTGATCAGTGTGAACGGTTTCTCACCTTGTGCTCGCTTGGATAAATATTAAGAAAGTTTGGACTTTGAGGCTTAGCAACTACATCCCACCACTTTGTTTTTAACCTAAAAGGAAATGTACAAAATAAATAAATAAAATTCAACAAAATGACACAAGTCCCAGTATTTAGGGGAAATATGCACTGACAGAGACAAGGCAAAACTTGTTTATCTACATGACCTACTTTACATAACATCCATATATAGCAGTGTTGACGATGACTGCAGCAATACTGAGGCTGATGATGATAGCCAAGAGCGGGGAGTCATGGGAGGAAGCTGTGAAGTAACATGTATGAAACAAGTTTAATAAATCACTCGGTTTGTACAGATGTTACACAGTAGGGAGATATACATTATCCTTTTGCTGCTATGCCTTTAGATCAGCAAACAGTCCAGTATGTATACAAAAGTATGAATGTGGATGGGAAAGTAATGGGCCTAAGTATCACAGTGGAAGAACACAGAGCTGTCCTGCATGAACACATGTTAATGTGTTGACATGTTTCAGTGTGTTCAATATTTTTTCATAACTATGACATGTGTAATGTGCTCCTGCTGGGTTACCTGGAACATGGAAAAACTTTGTGTGCAGGCATATTCTTGATCAGATACACTAAGCCGCACAGGTTTAAAAAAAAAACAAAAAAAAAAAATCCACTTCCACACACAGTGGCTTTGAATCATGAAAACTAAGATAAGTAATCTTTTATCCAAATAAAATTTGTTTGCTTATTTTCTCACATTTCTCAGAGCATCCTCTCCAATTTATGTTACAAAAAAACCATAAATTTCAAAAAGACACACTTTATTCTGACATGAGTCAGTCAGTGTAACACGATGACTATGTAAGTTTAAGTGTTGGGAGTTTCTAAATACTGTACAGTATTTAGAAACAGACAACTTCTCACCATTTAATGCTTTGATTTAATTTAACACTTTGATAGAATTTAAGCAACTGCAGGTGGTTCCATAGTGTAATGTTTGTTTGCTTGGCAAACAAAAGTTTGCTAGTTTGAGTCCAGCCGAAGACACCGATCCCCTTTGGGGTTGAGTCAGGAAGGGCGTCCAGTGTAAA
>VUQI01034079.1:44632-60157 GCA_015106735.1 Paratilapia polleni | reverse complement strand
GTGTGGATGAAGGACCACCAGATCAAGACCTTGTCATGGCCAGCCCATTTTTTTTTCTGCAAATAAATGCTCTAAATGAAAACATTTGTATTTGGAATTTGGGAGTTATGTTGTCAGTAGTTTATAGAATAAAACAAAAATGGTCATTTTACTCAAACATATACCTATAAATAGCAAAATCAGAGAAACTGGTAATTTTGTAGTGGTCTCTTCATTTTTTCCCGATCTGTATTACCAAATTGGCAAGCTATAGATAAAAATTATAATAAATGGTATATCAATAACGTAAATAAATGGTACACAAGCTGACAAAATGAAACGGTTAATTGTGTGCTGGGATCAGCAGAATCACTTACACCAAGTATTCTGGACAATGTCATCTTAAAGTCTTCGCATTTGAGAACAGATAACTTTAACAAAACCCCCCAAAAAAAGGATAAAATTGCCATAAATAGAGTACCTGGATGTATAAAGTGTTACTCTTTTTGAATACAGTCAGAAGTCAACATTTTTGTTTTAAATGTTGACAGCTGTTTTTCTTAACTGGTTTGGGATTCTTTGAATCATCAAAGCAAGATATTGCACAATGGCAACTCCAGAGTGTGACATGCCTGTCATGTTCTGGAACAAATTGAACTCAGCAGACAGACTCAGCACACCAAGGGCAAGTTTAAAAGGTTTATTTTCAAACAGGGAATTGTCAAAAGAGAATAAACAGGTGGCTGAAGTGGCAGGACAGACTGCAGGAACTGAACCAGGGGCAATGCTATGTTCCAGGATAGAGACTTTGGAGGGGTTTGAGGTGAGCAGGTGGGTTTCCAAAAGAGGAGAGAGCGCGACACTGGAGAGTGGACAGGCAGGCGAGTTGCAGGTAAGTCCTTCTCTTTACAGGTGAGTCTTTTCAGAGGAATTCACAGAGGGTTGTGGCTGGAGGTGAGCACAAGTTGATTAACAGACAACACAGAAGCAAACAGGTTTCTTCAGCTGGGCATGGACAAGGAACATGGTGACTAACAATCTGGCAAGGAACTGCTTTGGTCCATATTGACATGATAGCATCACAGTACTAGGAACATTAGGATAGTACTATTAGTACTATCCTAATGTTGCAACAGAAACCAAGACTCATCAGACCAGGCAACATTTTTCCAGTCTTCTGTTGACCAATTTTGGTGAGGTTGTGCAAACTGTAGCCTCAGTTTCCTGTTCTTAGCTGGCAGGTCCAGCAGGTTGGAAGAGTTAACAGGCATTGCTGCCATCTGATTGGCTGATTAGATATTTGCATTAACGAGCAGTTGAACAGGTGTGCCCAATAAAGTGGCTGGTGAATGTAGACATTCTTGTTCATCAAATGGTCAGAAATAACTGGAAAATGGATAGACTTCTGTCAAACCCTCATTGCCTTTACTGCACGCACACTAATCCTGCTTAATTCAGCAGTCACCCAGCCAGGAAAAAACTCGAGTGGTAATGGAGCTGCAACACAAGACTAATTTTATATTTCTTTACATTTGGGAATATAACACAAGCCAAATTAGCTATTATTCTTTTTTGTTTGCACTGATCATTCTCATGGAAATACTATTAAATTGAAGGTATCTTGAATGCCTGAGATTTCTCAGTCAAAAAGAGAACAGAACATGTTTTTTCTCACTGAAGCAAAACTCCCTCATTAAATAAGGGAGCTAAATCTAAAAAAAAATCTATTGGCAACATTTTAATGATGATATAGTACTTCAGCCATAGCAGGTAGAGCCAAAGGTAGTTAGAAGTGGGACCAACTCACTGACTAAAATTTAATTGATACTTTTTCTTTTCAAGTTTGAAAATTTCTTAAATTTGGGCAGTCTCCAGTTCCAGCAGACACCTCGAACAATTTTAATCTTTTCGTGACATGAATTTCTTTCACAGACCAAATCTTTCTATGTTTTTCCATGTTTTATTCAAAACTTTCCTCACATATCCCTATCTAATACACAGGTCAGTTCAAGTGTTTTACCAATCTCTCCTCTGTTACCTTGGTAGATCAGATGCACCACAGTGGGTGGACTGGTACTTTTCCTTTTTGATTTCTGCATAGCATCTGCATCATGTCAAGAGCCCGGACTCCAGGTCAGCGCCCACGGGGCCTCTAAAAGCAGGTTTGTTGGTGCACCTTTCCAGCAGCCTGTAACAGTGGGACATAATGAGATGACAAAACACAGCCTCCCTGTTTTTTTAATGCCTTAAAATGTTGCTGTGCTGTTAAAAAGTTTGAACTATTGTAGCTATGAATTATGCATGTCATTCATTATTAATGCTCATAAATGCATTATTCAATGTGCAGAAAGCCTGGTGTTCATTCACACAATTAAAGCGTTAGTGGAACAATGACATTTTATATAACAGTTCACGAATGGTTAACCACCAATACTGGTGACTCCGGGTAACCAGCAATCAACGATCACTGGGACGAGGACAGGGTTTTCTCTTCCCTGAGAAATGAACCCATCTACAGTTCAACCACAAGCTCTGTTAATGAGCTAACATCTCCTCTCTGAATTATCTACACTCTTATAGGCCTGAAGTGGTGTCAATACCATGACAGGAAGACGTCTCTCTTGGGAGCTTTAATGAACAGGCTGAACAGCTCTCCCACATCTTAGAGACCCTCAGGACTAAGAAGTGTGGCTACTAGCCAGTAAATCTAAAAAAAACCCCACATGAACCCATGGTGACATGCACTGAGATGAATTTACTCCCTTTGCAAGTTTCAACAAAGTCAGAGAAGGTTTACAGGTGGAAATTATAAAGGAAACTTGGAGAAATGATGCTTGAATGAGCCAAATAAACCAACTCATAGTTAAACTCCAGTATTCTTCAGGCTCCTGATGTATTCCCCATCATTGTGACTATTGTGGTTTTCTACCAACAACTCCTCTCATTCCCCCACTCTAGCCTAAAAAATGACTGGGATTTCTCTTCTCTGGAATACGCTGTTGTCCCACAAAAAGTCATGTAACATCGGCTGACAATTTTATATCAATGTTAAAGACCCACCTAGTTTCCCTTACTCTCTGTTACGTCTGAGGTGCCCTGTGTCACTGTCAGTTTTTTCCTATTACATTTTTACTTTTTTCTATTTGTACCCTTATTTTGATAAAAATAATAATATTAATAATTCATTTTATTTTAGGTGTCTTTCAAAACACTCAAGGTTACCTTACACAGAAGAGTTAAAAAAAGCAAAAAAACAATAGAAAATAACCATCAAGTCAATAAAACAAGTTTACAATATATAAAATCATTAAAACAAAAGATTCATGTTTGTATACCAGTTTAAAGAGAAGGAGAATATCGTAGGGTCTTTACCCTAAAATATAAAGCGCCTTGAGGCGACTGTTGTTGTGATTTGGGGCTATATAAATAAAATTGAATTGAATTGATTTGAATTAAAGAGGTGCGTTTTGAGACGGGATTTGAAAGTGGAGAGAGAGTCAATGTTACGGATGTCTGGTGGGAGGGAATTCCAGAGGTGAGGTGATGGAGAGAAGAAGAAGAAGGCGAGGTTATGGATGGCCTTAAAGGTGAGGAGCAGAATCTTGACATCAATACGATATTTAACTGGGAGCCAGTGAAGCTGCTGAAGGACAGGCGTCATGTGACTAATGGAGGGAGTTCTGGTGATGATGCAAGCAGCACCGTTCTATACCAGCTGAAGTTTGTGGATGGACTTAAGAGGAAGACCAAAGCGAAGAGAGTTACAGTATGCAGGATGTAACCAAGGTGTGAATGAGGATGGCAGCACTATTGGGTGTGAGAGATGGACGGAGGCAATTAATGTTATGAAGATGGAAGTATGAGGACCGGGTGACGTTATTAATGTGAGCTTGGAAAGAAAGTGTGCTGTCAAGGATGACACCCAGACTCTTGACCTGAGGGGAGGGAGAAACTGAGGAGTTGTCAATGAGGAGGGAAAAACTGTTACATTTTGACAAGGTGGATTTGGTGCCAATGAGGAGAACCTCACTTTTATCACTGTTCAGTTTGAGAAAGTTGCTGGAGAACTACGATTTGATTTCCTGGAGGCAAACACAGAGAAAGGTGGGTGAGAGATTGGTGGACAGGTAGAGCGTGTCATCAGGGTGTCATCAGCATAACAATGGAACCTGATATTAAATTTACGGAAGATATGACCAAGAGGAAGTAGATAGATGATAAATAGAAGAGACCCCAGGACAGATCCCCGAGGAACACCAGTAGTAACAGGAAATGGCTGGGATTTGAAATTTTGATGCTGAATGAACTGAGTGCGGCCAGAGAGGTAAGATTTAAACCATTTTAAAGGTGTGTCTCCAATAGAAGCTAGTCTGTCAAGAAGGATGTTATGGGATATGGTGTCAAAGGCTGCGTTCAGATCAAGGAGAATGAGAATGGTTAATAGTCTGGAGTCAGTTGCCATGAGGAGGTCATTAGTGATTTTGACCAATTTAAGAAATATTTTTATTATTTTTTGTACTTATTATCCTACTGCATTTTTAATCTGAGGTTGTTTTTACTATTTATCTGTGTATTTTCATTCATTTATTCATCATAGCACTAAGTATACTGGATATTTGTCTACTTATCCATAATCAGTGTAACTGTGGAATGTTGAACTTCATTAGGTACACAGAACTCAGCTGCACGGGTTCTGACCAAGGCCAGAAAGAGAGCACATATAACACCAGTTTTAAAGTCTCTGCACTGGCTTCCTGTTGACTTCAGAATAGATTTTAAGATTATTTTACTGGTTTTTAAGGCTCTTAATGGTTTCAGTCCTGACTATTTATCAGAACTGCTTTTATATTATGAGCCTGTTAGAACCCTCAGGTCTTCAGGTCAGGGTTTTTTAATCGTCCCTAAAGTCAGAACTAAAACCCACGGTGAGAAAACTTTCTGTTACTATGGTCCAAGTCTGTGGAACAGCCTTCCTGAAGACCTGAGGACAGCAGAGAATGTTAATGCTTTTAAAACCAAAGACCCACCTTTTTGACCTGGCTTTTATTTGAGTTGATATTTATTTCTACCCTTTTACTTCTGCTCACACCTTTTACCTTGTTTTAATTCTTTATTGTACTTTTTAAAAATGATTTATTGTGTTTTGACCCTGTTTTATTTATACACGTTGCTTTGTTATCTTATGTATCCATCCATTTTCTTCCGCTTATCCTATTCAGGTTGCGGGTGGGGGCTGGAGCCTATCCCAGCTACCATAGGGCAAGAGGCGGGGTACACCCTGGACAGGTCGCCAGTCTGTCACAGGGCTAACACAGAGAGACAGACAATTATTCACACCTACGGCCAATTTAGAATCACCAATTAACCTAACCTAATAACTGCATGTCTTTGGACTGTGGGAGGAAGCCGGAGTACCTGGAGAGAACCCACGCAAACATGGGGAGAACATGCAAACTCCACACAGAAAGGCTCTGGTCAGGTGGTGGATTTGAACTCAGGACTTTCTTGCTGTGAGGCAACAGTGCTAACCACTGTGCCACCGTGCTGCCATCTTATGTAGTTATTTTGTTTAATGTTTTTACCTGGTCTCTGGTTTTTTCCTCACTGATAGTGCTTCCTCAGTTTTATTTTTTAATGTTTTATATGGTGGCATGGTTTTTGGTGCAGACAGGCTGGTCTGAGTATTTCAAAGTATTAACCTCTAGGGTTTACAGAAAACAGTCCAAAAAAGAGAAAATGTCCAGCAAGTGGCAGTTCTCTGGGTGAAAATGCTTTGTTGATGTCAGAGGTCAGAGGAGAATGGCCAGACTGTTTCAAGCTGATAGGAAAGTAACAGTAACTCAAATAACCACTTGTTACAACCATGGTAGGCAGAAGAGCATCTCTGAACCTGCAACACACTGAACCTTGAAGCACAGGGGCTACAGCAGCAGACCACACCAGGTGCCTCTCCTGTCAACTAAGAACAGGAAACTGAGGATACAAACATACAGGCTCACCAGAACTGGACAATAGAAGATTGTAAAAACATTGGCTGGTCTGCTGAGTCTTGATTTCTGTTGCTACATTCAGATGGTAGGGTCAGAATTTAGTGTAAACAAGAACATGAAAGTATGCATCCACCCTGCCTTGTATCAACAATTCAAGCTGCTGCTGGTGGTCTAATGATTTCCTTGGCACACTTTGGGTCCAGTAGTACCATCATTTTAACACCACAGCCTACCTGAGTATTGTCACTGACCATGTCCATCTCTTTATGGCCACAGTGTACTCATCTTCTGATGGCTGCTTCCAGCAGGATAACGTGCCATGTCACAAAGCTCAAATCATGAACATGACAATGAGTTCACTGTACTCAGATGGCCTCCACAGTCACCAGATCTCGAGCACCTTTGGGATGTGGTGGAACAGGAGATTTGCATCATGGATGTGCAGCCGACAAATCTGCTGCAATCATGTCAATATGGACCAAAATCTCTGAGGAATGTTTCCAGCACCTTGTTGAATCTATGCCATGAAGAATTAGGGCAGTTGTAATGGCAAAATGGGATCCAACCTGATACTAGGAAGGTGTAACTAATGAAGTGGCTGGTGAGTATAAATAAAGGTATCTATTTAACTATCTATAGTAATCATGTTATTACACCTTCCTTTAACTGGGAAGATCACTTACTTCAACAGTACATACTTATCCCAGTGAGTAAAAGAGTCTGAATGTCAAAATGTGGAGGGAAAGGTCGCTGTGTTTTTATTAGAGGACTCTGTCTGGTAGATGGTCTGGTGAGTTTTTACTCAGATACATTTAGTTATGTGATAAATCTAAACCTAATAATTCAAACAGACTGGACCTCTGGATAAGCCTAATGCTGTTTCACATCACCAATAGAAGTTGCTTAAAAATAAACCATAATGATGGGTTATGGATTTATTAATGAGCTGCTTGTATAAGCAACCTATTCAGACCTTTTTGTTTCCTTTTTTAAATGTGAGAAGAATCTCCATTCACCAGCAAAGTGCTCTCTGTCTAGTCAAAGGCTCCTTTACTGAAAGGATAATACTCGAACTGTACCCAACCAAAGACATGGCTGCACTTTGCCATATTCTGTTAGTCAGTATGCATCTCAAAGCTCGTTCACAGGAGAACTAAGAACGCCAGGTGAATTTACGATGGATAGTCCTCCCATGGAGTACAATATGACCAAGACAAAAGAGGCACTTTGGGGGACTTTCAGAGCACCCCACCTGTCTTGTGGACCTAAATCACAAAGTGACTGCAGCAACAGAGAGTCTCCTCCAATTCAGACATCATAAATTCACTCCATTTTCCAAATTAAACTCTGATATTGTATACGGCCTCTAACAGGAAAGTACACTTAGAAGAAATAGAGAGGTAAAACTTAGGAGTAAAAAAGAAATGAGCAAAAAGAAAGCCAACAAAAATGCAAAACAGGTACATGTATCAAAACCGTACTGTCTGCTTATAAATATTTAAGATACCTCATTTTATTTCACCTTTGATTTATTTGGTGTCATAATAGAACCACTACAATAAATAGGAAGATTTTTATCACTAACCACTTTCCTTTTACTTTCCCTGAAACTTCTTTGGATAACTGTTGTTCCTTGAGGCCTAATTTAATGAAACTTGCTGGAAAGGTAGAGCATGGACAGGGCAAAGGAAGAAGCCGTTAAAATTTGGCACAGATAGATCACTCTCTTTATTGCATCTTAGGGCCTCAGCAGAAGACTGCATGAGTCCCCTTTCTGGTTATTACTGTAAATCCTGACCAATAACAGACATATTTCTCAGCTTTTTCAAAAGGTGGAACAACAGGTGGAATAATAATAATGAAAATAATGAAGCTAGATTACATTTTTCAAAATGCAGAATTACTCTTGAATTTTGTAGCTATGCACATTTTTAAGTATGCTATACAATAATTCCAGTGTTTGATTTTAAAGTAATCAGACTGATTAGCATGTCTGACCCAAACATGCCAAACGGTTAGTCTACATGCCACAAGTCTTTGCTCTTTAAAAACCCTTAAATGAAGTCTGAAAGCACTTCTGTTAAAAGCACAAATCTCACCTCTGTGTTGCTTCCTAAAGAAGGTTTTCTAAGACACTCTTTTCTCATTATGGTGACTCAGGACTGTTTCAACAATAATGGAAGGAAAAACAAAGTTGTAAATTATATGAAAAATAACTAGATTCCATTTAGGACAAGCTGATTCCAGGATCACTGTATTGTGCTGTCTGGCTTCACTTTTGTGGTTTACTGGAACAAGAAAGAGTCATCATTAACCAATCAGCTGCACTCATTTCCAGCTCCATAATTTTTATTCTTCGACTTAACTAGAGTACCTTTTCATGAGTCTTAGTTTCAAATAATCCCTATTTATCTTAAATCTCTGGAAATGGTGACCAGCTCAGCTCATTCATTGCTTTCAAGCTAACATTCTTCTGATTGGCTGCCCCTCACAAACAGAAGGGCTTTGTGTCTGAGATGACCATATTAAGTATATCCTTTATGTGATATGATCCCTATGACATCATACAGATCCAAGAGTGGAAAAACCTGATGCTGAGCATTCACAGCAGTCTGAAGCCTCCAGATGAATAGGATAAGAGATAAAGGTAAAAGTTATCCTTTCTCAGAAGTTTTGTGATGCTGCATTAGTTTGGTTTTACACAACAAAAGAGTTATCCCAAGAAAGTCTGTGTAGCTTTACATGCTCTCCTCCCATTTACAGCTCATTTTGATCTTTTTGGAGTTGTTATTATGCATGAAAGACGGCACAGTGATATGAATAGTACACTGAAATGGTGTAAATGTATGACCCATTTTACATCTTCAACTCTGGTTACATTAGGTCACTGTGGGCAGGGCTGGGAGTAGGCGGAGTAAGAGGAACCACCTCAGGGCAGTATTCCACTGTCATTCTTGCTTTAGTGCAGTAAATATCTCTTTCAGCCTGGCAATTTTCCCTTAAATTTCTATAAATATATATTTTATCACAAATACATCCATTCTGAAATTATAAACAGAACGCTAGAGATATTTATGAACATCACCAACAACCATTGTGAATCATACTGACCCCACAGACTGTATATAAAACAGGACTAAGGCATGATGTCACAATTGGTTTGTAGCCTCAAGCTGAGAATTATGGCCATCCTGTTGCTTTGAAACCAGAACTCATGAGTGAGAGTAGGATCTAACTGAGGTACACTAAACTTACTCATACAGTAGTGACTTAAGTACAAATGAGCAGGGGGGTGTGCACGCATGCTTACAAAAGGAGGCATAAATTAATAAATAAAATATACTTTGTGACCGTAAATAACAGAGCAAATATCGTCTGTTTCTCCACTGAGGTGGAAAGACTCAAACTCCGTCTTGTAGTTCGCTATGCCAGTCCTTATTCTGCAGCCTCTGCGAGTTATGAACCAGGTCTCCACCTGCTGCAGGTTCTGGCAGGAGTGACCCTCCAGCTCACAGTGGATCTCCAGAACAGAACAAGAAATGCTGTCACTGGCTGCAGGGGAATGGTGTAGTTGGACTCTGTTGAACTGTGGGATGAGTCTCTGGGGACCACCAAAACAGCAACCTAATCAGCATACCGCTAGGGAAACAGAGGAGAAGGGGGGGTTGCTAGCTGGTTAGCAGTAAGTCTCAAAATAAGAGCGAGGGGATTTTCCAACGGTAATTAGATCGTATCGTCTCAGGTCTATGAGTGGGAAACACTGCATATGCTAAAAACAAACAAAAAAAAACCTGTTCATGAATAGTAAATGTTAGCCTAGGTTTTCTTCATTTGGTGCTGCAGGTCTGTACTGTGGTGGTATCAAAGTCTGAGTTAGCTACAGTTGTGCTCAGGCACACAGATCAGAAGTGACATCAGTTAACACTTATGAATATAACCGAAGCAGACATGTATTTTAATACATAAATAAGCCTACATTAAAATTCAATTGTACACCAGGTTGATGTATAAAAGTCAACATTTTCTAACAAAAAGCTCTTGTTCTTGGAGCAAGGATCCAAGCTTATTTTGAAGCAATCTGTTACGGCTACCAGTATTAATTGATTTTAACATATTTCTATTCGGCTGTTCAATGTTTACTTTAAAAGTGTGACCCTCTGGCCTGAAGCATACCCCACCTTATCAATCTTATTTTAAACAAAAGCATAATTTACAAAATGAATATGATGCTGGGGTACCCTGTTGTTCACCTGGTACAGCGAGCATGAACCAAAGGCTGAAGTCCTTTCTGCAGCTGCCTGGGTTTGAGTCCGCCCTGGGCCATTTGCTGCATGTCATTCCCTTTCCTTCTCCCCACTTTCAAATAAATGTCAAACAAATGCCTTAAAAGACAAAATAAATTATGTTGTGTTCAATAAGAGCTGAAACTAGCGACTGAAACTATAAACCCATCAGAAAAATGTTTACTCTGGTCATAAATCAAGTGAGCAGTAGGATTGTTTTCTCTTGGACTTTTATAGAATCAGACAACTTTCTGAAAAGGAGTTGCCCCCCCCGGGCAGACCATTAGGAAAAAAATAAATAAAAAAATGCAGGCTTAAGGCACTTCAGTATTTGCTTCATTTTTATAAAAATGAAGGCTACATCGATCTTTCTTTAACTAGAACGAGTGTCTATAACCGACACCCATCTTAACTCTGAAACTGCCTGGGAACATTTCTGAAATATGTCCATGACCCCAGACACCACAAGCCACTTTGAAAACCCATTTATTAACTTCTTTGAGCAAAGTTCACAATTTCTTGTCCTCCTTTGTCCCTGTGACCATGGGTTGTAGGCAGTGGACATCAGGACATGCCCAGATATTAAACGCACAGAAAGAACACATTTAAAACGAGAAGGCTGCAACAAATCTGAAGGCAATTTAAAAAAAAAAAAAAACAGCATTTAGGAGACTTTACAGGAGTTCATTTAATCCCAAGGTTTCCTGGGGGGGTAGCTGTAGAGGGAAGAGCTCATACAAACACTTCACTGTACATACAGATTTACATTGTGTGGGACATGATGTATGGTCTTGCCTGGCAATCCCACCTCTGGTATTCTATACAACAAACACCCAGGGGTGGGGAGGCTGCATCCAAACTCCACTCCTGTTCTGTGTTTGCATTTGCGTGCTTACTGAGGCACAAGCGTTTCAACTGGCCCGCAGAGCCGAGTTTACGGTTTTAACATTATGACATAAAATTTGGAATACAGACTCAAGTCTGTAGGCAAACTGAACACAACCACAGCAGACAGTCAATGCAAACACACCAGGCTGCAGAGCTGGGATGCAGACAGACAAAGCAATTGAAGAACTTTCAGTTTCATTTTTTAGAGTGGAAAAGATGGTGAGCTCAACATCGCCGACCTTGTGGCTGAACAGAACTGCAGCGAGGCATGGGGCCCCTCTGGCCTCATTTCAACATGTGTCCCTTGATTTTGTAAAATCGCATTTTATTCTGGTAATAAAATCAAATGCATGAAAATAAAATGAAAGTATATATAACTCTTTCAGGTCCATTTTTTTTTTGATTGGCGTTTGTGTTCTCATTCTTCTTCACTCTCGTTTTCATGCTCCATGTCCTCCTCGCCGTTTGCTTTGGATTCTGTTCTGCTGTCGGGATCCTCGTCTTCTTCCTGCTGGTCGTCTTCCACCATCGCCTCGTCCTCTTCCCAGTGCTGATGAGAACACACAAATTATAAGACCTCAGCTTAACTCAGAAATGGACAGCCTGACAGTGTGAGTGGTACTAATCTACTCGTTTCTCTTCCCAGCACCACTGTTGCCTAATTTCTGCAGAAGCTTCTAGAGTGTCATAGATGGCAGTGGCTGATATTCATTTGCTGTGTCTCATCAAATTCATGCTGCCTAAATGTTCAAATATAGTGTGAGGAAGAGCTGTTTACTTATTGATAATGAAGATTTCTGGCTAGTCTAACTTACATCAGTGTCTTCATCAGGAAGACCTTCATCACCAGAAGCCTCGTCTTCGTCAGATGATTCTGGAAAGGGCAAGCAAAGGAAAACAAATCAATCAGCTGATAAAGCCAAACTGTTTTCATTCCATACAGGCACAAACCCTCCCACAAAGGTAATGAAGAAAGAAAAGAAAGGGTTTCATGCTTCAGTTCTTTACATTTTACAGAGTGAAAGCAGATATTTGCATTTCCACTACGGCGGCACCGTTTAGTTGTGGCAACAATATGAACTTTATGATGCAGGAGTGCTTGATCTCATTATGATTTGATGAGCCAGTCACTGTCTGCTGCACGCTGACCAGCCAGACTTGGTTACAGACTTTGCTAAATACTCTGCTGCTATATGTCATAACTATAAATATGCTTACATGCTGTCCAACAGTAAAACCAGGGAGAGGTAATCACCATGAATATATGGAGACTGTGAGGACGACATCATACAAAGGGTTCCTGCCTCATTTTAAAAAACAGAAATCAATGCTTTTTAAGGCCTCAGTAAATAAAAATTACAACAGTGCAATGTCAGAATGATTACATGATGTTATACTCAGGCTTTTATAAACAAGCCACAACTACTTGTAGAGTATGTAAGTATTCAACAGTGCAATAATCTCTTACACCCTTTATTTGATGCTTTTCTTTTCCACAAATGACAAAAAAGGAATGACAAGGGAATTTGATTTTAGATTTTTGGTCAGTCAATTTGAAAAACCTGAGGTACTTTCAAACAGCACACCCTGCTTTATCCTCCCTTTTGACCCAACTACCATAATTTGTGAAATAAACCCATCAGGTCAGATCAAGTACACTGAAGGTCATTTTCTCATAGACAATAGGATGTCTTTTTGCAAGAGGCATCGCCCCCTGCTGGCCAGTATGTCCATCTTTTATGTACAGTCTACAGAATGTTGAGTGGATGCTGGTCATTCCTTGGCCAATGAGATATTACACGATGCTGACTGGCATTTGAAAAAAGGGCCGTTTTACAAACATGGACACAAATGGAAGCACATGATTATCCTTGGAAGATGTCCCTATGCATTCAGTGAGTGGATTCATTTAGAGCCAGGGACAAAGAGTTTTTCGGAGTGCTGCTGCTTGTTGTGAAATGGCAGCATTTATGTAACAAAATGACAACAAGTACAACTTTCTAACTGGCAGCCTTATTATCTGCATCGCGCCTGGGACTAATCAATGTATAATTAATGTTACTCATACAGATAACAGTTAGCACAATTGGGAAGCAGAGAGATGGCTTAATCATTTCTATTCTTACTGTAAAAACTATGATTCACTCACTAGTCTGGCAGTTTAAAGCTTCCTGTCAGATTCCCAAGTTGGACCCATAATAAGCTCAGCGCACAGCATCATCCTGACACTCAGAACAAAGTTCTGCTTCCTGTTCATCAGCGTCTTTTATGAACTTTTTTTTTTTTGTTCAATGAACCTTCACATCCCGGACCACTGACGAGGATATTGGAACGCAAGGCGCAGGTTAATTATTTCATGAAAGCCAATTTTCTATGTGGTTCAATAAAGCGTTTTATACAGTACGGTAATGAGAAATGAGAGTGAACAGAGCGGGGCCTTGTTGTTTGCTCAAAGGGGAGGATCTGAACGCTGCCGGTCAGGTTGCCAGGCAACAGGAGTCGTGTTTCCGTGCAGTGCATCACCAAAAGAGCGGCTGCATGATGCCCAACGCCGTTTTCATAAATCTTAACTGATTCAGTGCAGTCTTCACCCAGAGTCCCTGATGATTTGAGGTGAAATGACAAGATAATGATGCCAGTCAAACTAATGAGAAGACAATGGTGCGGTGGTGCAGACTTCAGCACAGCATCAATGTGACCTGTTGCACTACAGCAGCTTCAACAAGTCAATCCAGGCAATCAAGCATCGAAAATGTACGAGAGATGAAGTACAGGCTGAAACAAAGTGATTATTTTAATCCAGTCAGGTGCAGCTCCCTCTGTTCTTTGGACTGCATCACCAGCCGAGGCTATAATGATCTGCCTGAAAACTGAAGAAAACTGCAATGCCACCAGAGAAGAAGGTTTGAAAGAAGAGAGCTGGGAATCAGAAGGTTAGTGAGACTAAACACAGAAGAACAAACACTCACCGTCTTCATACACCAGCTTAGCTGTGTGGTCAACATCTGAAACAGTGTTGCTGCTATCACTTGTCGCCACCTAGTGGTAAAATGGAAGACAATTTTAGATAATGCAGGACTGAGATTCTGCCCCCAACTTATTTTTTTTTAACTGATCTTTAAAAACCTGACTATAAAATACATGGTTTTAACATGTTTTTTTGTGCTGTAAAATTCATGTATAATGTTCTAGCTGTAAGTGGAAAGACTGCTTTTCCACTACACAGTTATCAACCATTACAATGTGTGGTCAGTGATTCAGTTACTAAAGAAACTGCTAAAGAAGCTGTATACTGCCAGAGAGTGCTCATCACACACTTTCAGAAGGTACTAAAATTATTATTTTGATAACACAGTTGTTCTATAGGTATAGTCACGAGAAGACAGTTTAATTATCTGTCTGTGAGGAAATGTCCCATCTGTAGGGTTAAATTCATCTTAACTCTATATAACCTATGGTTATACTCCAATACATGAGGGTCCATTATCTACTACGCTGTGATAGACACCTTTGCAAAGAGTGATTTTTTTTCATACACAGCAAGACACTGTTATAGCATAGTTACAGCACCATCTAACACTACCGCCTAATTTGTCTAAAACTTATCTTGTCTGCTCTGGTTTGGGGAGTTTATTTAAGTTTCGGGATTTGTGGTTTGTATTTAAGGCCGCTGTAACAAAATAATTTCTCCTGAGGGATAAATAAAGGATCTTTCTGGAAGACTACAAAGCCATGTTTGGTTTTATGAAACCCGATCATCTGGATCTCTCAAAGCAGTCACTGAATGTTGCACTATTCAAATGCTGAGAAGCAAGATGCAAACTTTCCTGCCTGTGTCTTCACAGCCTCACAGCTCCCAGGTGTTTACGAGCAGAAGTGGGGAGAAGAAAATGACGTGCATCTTTGTGTATTAAGGATAAACAAAGATCTTGTGAAGTCAGACTGTAGCCTGAGACTCCTCAAACACTGACTTGAATGATGCCTCACATTCCTGTTGTATACTTGAACAAGTTACATATGAGGATAAATCCTTTGTGTGGACAGACTAGTCTCTCTTTTGTTTTCCAGTCTTTGAACCTGAAAAGCATCCTTGTGGTATTATTATGGGATTATTATGAGAGCACAAGTCTACAATCAGATTTTTGAAGGTGAATTTAAACAAATCTTGTGCAGCCACTTGATAACAGGAAACATGTCACAATCTTTCTGTATAAATCGGCCCATTTGGAGAAGTCTTTTCCTCAAGCAGTAAACTGTAATATACAGAAGTAAAATGGATCTTCATCATATATGCATTATGTTTTTCAGTACTGTAAAACTGACACTGCCTATAGCCCCATAACTGCAGGGAAAAAAAAAAAAAAAAACAAAAACCCTGCTTTTAA
>VUQI01034079.1:8056-41802 GCA_015106735.1 Paratilapia polleni | reverse complement strand
AAAAAAGGTTTAGTACCAAAACTACAAAAAAAAAAAAAAAATCTAGAAAACGTCAACACAACACTAAAAATACCACATATACATAAAATTAATTAAGAGAGTTTGAGGTTTCTGCACCTTTAGAATGATCAAAAAAAATACAAACAGTCAGCAGTGGCCACGAGCAACTTGTACATGTATCCAGTTAATTTGATAAAGCAGTGGGAGCAGTATTTTTGAGAAACCTCCAACGACTGCAGAATGATCATTAAGCAGGTTTTTATCCACCTTTGAGTGGGTTAGATGAGGATGTATGCGCTTGCAACTGTGTCCTTCTCATAATATATCACCTGTTAAGAGCCTCTACTGACTGATTGGTGTGTGACTAATCACTGCACCAACACTGTGGTGAAAACATTTATGCTCATTTAGTTGTTTTGGGGCCGAAGCCAAAAAGCTGTCCCGATCAGAAAGACAGATGCACTCGTCCGGAGTCTGATCCTACCTCTTTGGTGTCTGTGTCTTTTTTCCTCTTCTCTGATCCCTGTGAGGTTCCTTTAAGTGGGGCTTGGTGACCAGGAAGCCCTGGGACCAGCACTTTGCTCTTGGCATTCACAATTGGAGTTTTCACCTGGAAGAGGCAATTTCATACAGTTTTCTTTTTAACTTCTGTCACTAGAACTGTTGGAGTTTATCTAGAGTGCACATGGACTGGCAAATAACCAGTCCAGACAAGTCTTCTTGACATCTAGTAAAGAAAATGAAGACTTGATTGTTACCTTGGAGACAGTGGTTTCCATGGAAAGGGACAAAGTGGTCTGAACATCCCGGGTCAAACACACATGTCTCTCTGCTGTGTTGATCTCCTGCGCAGATGAGGGGAAGGAAGGGTGACAGGTGAGTTTGACCAATCCCGGTGAATATTCCTAACAAAGGCAACACTGTCAAACTTAATCTAAAAGATGACGCACACTATTATTTATTAGCCGTATACTGCCAGGCACTCATCAAGCCCTAAGACCCATTTCAGACATGGCATATGTAACAATGTGCTAAAGCTACAGTGGTCTGTCACTTTTACATTATCTCTTAATTTATGAAATGTGCCAGTGTGTGAAGTACACACTACCAGCAGCCTTATCTGCCTAAAGGACTTATAAACAAACATAAAAATCATGTACTTGGATTATATTAAATCATTTTAACATCATATTTTATACTGAAATGATAACCACAGAAACGTAGCTGACAGGTGTGCACCTGCCTACAACTGCATCAACTGGTGATGGCAGCACATGACCTATAAAGCAATAACTTTACAGCTTCATGTCCTGAGCAAAAATAAACAACTCCCATCATGAAATCTTTTTTTTTTGCTTTTACGAGAGGAGGCTTCTCATCCAGCTTTGTGTGCCCATAGCTAATACTACTGATAGACCCTGGAGCCAGTGAAGTTGTGGTTGGATGTGCCCATTATTATAAAACCATTATTAGACCAAACATATTGTAATATGCCAGTTCTCATTATGTTCACACTGAAAGCCTGGACAGTTAAACACGAAAGCTGATGGAACATCCAAAGGTAGACAAGAAGCATCATACACCTTGCTGGCTGTTAAGATGATGTTTGCAAAGTTTACTACTCAACCGTTTAGTCATACTTTAACAAAGTGCAGCCACACAGATGTCACGGTGTCAATTATTTTGGAGCTGACTGAGAAAAAATGCTTAGCAAATGTAAAAATTAACTACATTAGACCTTGTAGTCTCCTGTAGATTGGACAGGTCCAAAGCTGTTTCTAGAGGTACTCTGCTCCCGTGCTGCCAAAAATTACTGCTCAATCCTGAAATGCTAATGATGCTGCGTTTTGCTCCTTCTGAAAGTAATACTGGTGACTGTCTGGCCAACTGGAATTTGGTTGACCCTGAGACTACAACTCTAGTGAGCATCGACTCTCTACTTTTTGCTCTGGTGCTGTCACCGAGCATTCACTCAGTTTTGAAGAGCGAGAGATCTTAACTTCACATTGGGAATTGCTGAAATGTATCATAGTGCAAATTAGAAATGGAGCTGCCAGAATATAATGGTATTATGTAGATCTTATTGGTGTTTAGGGCATTCTCCAAAACAAGCATTGTTTTTTAAGTGAGCAAAGCAACTTACAGAGACATGTGCAGTCCTAGATGTGTGTGTATAAATGAATACAACTCCATCCATTCAGACTGGTGCAGTTTTTAAAGTAATATGCAAATATGATTAAATTCAACCTTGTAAGATTGCCAACATGATTCTTGTTTCAAAGTGACCAGGGAGCTCATTCAGACATGAAGCTGACACATTCAGATGTCGCCAGGTTAATGGAAAGCAGTGCATGCCCGAACTTTTATTACTACTTATACTTTATTTTATCAGTACTGCTTATACAGTAAAAGAATATATACAAGCATATCAGAGCTGTCTTGATGTAAATTTCCCAGATTAAATAAAGTTTAAAAATTTTTCATGTATACGAGGAAAAAACCGTCAGCCATACAAACCACATGACTGTCCAGGCTACTTGTTATATGACGCAATGTGTATTTCAATGTCCTTCTGGATACTCACCACTTTCTCCATTACTGGCTGTAGGTGGTTGCCGTAAGCCAACATCACAGTTCGAGTATCTGCTTTGAGCGCAGCTGCCAACAGTGGGATGGGCATTGGGGACTCCTTTGTATCCGACATCTGCACCGTACACGATGGTGACAAGGGCTTCTTACAGGGGCTGAGGGAAAAAATGTTTAGACCGGCCATGAGCACAGACACTATACAAAATTGTTGAACATGTACTTGGTGGAATTTAATATCTACCGACAGGATTCCACGTAACCCACACTTTGAATTTTGTAGTACTACATACATATTTGTTCATTCTGCCTATAGCCACTCACAGCCATTGGGAGGAAAGAACATCCAAGATACATGGAGGTCCTCCCGTCTACAAATGCACCCATTTTCAGAGCTCCAGACTAATACTTCACAAGGGTAGCACTGGTGCCACAAAGTCTCTCAGATTGTAATGGCACTGCTTTTCTTTTGTGGTTTTGAAAAAAAAGAATGTGATTAACATAAAACAAAGTGTATTAAACTAGAAATTAAATTAATGTCTTTACCATTTATCACAAGAGTACAATGAGAGAGAAAGAGAGACACTATTATGTTGGATAAAATGCAACAATAGTCTGTTTTCCACTCCAGGGGCCGTTTTGGGCCAGTCCACCCGTGCACAGTAGAAACTGTTGCAAAACTGTCACCTCATGAGTCTGGTGGATCCTACACCACAATGGAAGCAGTGAAAACAGCAACAGTTTAGAATGGAGCACAATACTAAATGCAGGAAACAAAAATCCTAAGTCCATCCACTATGAAGTGACTGTACTGCTTTTAAGGCTACTTAGCAGAAAGGGGGCTGAGAAAGTGCCAGGTCCTTCATGATATCCAGGAGGATAAATTAAATGAATGTATACATTTACTGTTTTTAAGAATTTCTGAATTTTTAAAAACATATCTTCTCTTCTTAAAGAAGAGAGGTTAAAATTTTCATGCCTAAACTTTGTTCAGCAGCTCTCCATTTTACACAATTTACACAGTGCAACTCATTCTTCTCTTTATTGCTTCTCAGCCAAGGACACTCTGCTACCTGCTCATGTCAAAATACACTTTTTTTTCTAGCTGCCCTTTCTGTTTCACCCTTTTCTCTCCTGCCTTCTCTGCATTATCTTGGATCTTTTTCTGTCTCACTTTTATTAGCTTTTCAATCCTAGCTGCTAGTGTTAATGCTGTGCTTATGCAAATATTGTTCTTATAAGGCTGCAGTCTGCCCATAGTTTCCTGCTTGCCTATGGCTGTATTGCTGACTATGATTTGATAAGTGACTGCAGTCAGGATATTTTTTCCAAAAGACCTGTCTATTTTGCAGTTGTACAAGTTAAAAAAATGCAGGATATCACTTGGACCTTACAAAAAAATGTGAGTTTTTTTTTTTTTGTCCTAACAAAAGAGCAACACAGCCTTTAAGCGTTGAAGCTGCTGTTTGGCCACAAACGAAGTGTGCTAAAGAGCAGAAGATGAATGCCTGGTGCTGAAATGTTTCATACCTTTACTTTGCACTGTTATATATTGTCTTCTACAAAAATAGTGTTTTAAGAACCTACCCGTTTAAAAAGTGCTCAAAGAGGTGCAACTGGCCATCCTTACACACCACTGCCAGCCTCACCGCCTGTGAAAAACAAAAGACCAAACAAAATGTTTGCACATGAAAACAGGAAATATAAAATCGTTTCAGCATAATCTCACTGCAGGAAGCCCATTTTAGCACAGTTTGTTGCAAATGCTTTTACCCATTGTTTTCTTAAACTAAATATGGCAGCACAGTAACATATATGGACACTTGTTTATGTTCATTTACGTAGTATAAAAGGATCCAAACTAAGTATGACAATATCAGCATTGTTAATTCATTCATGATTTTGTTCCAAGTTATTATCATTTACCCTGGCAAAGACAGACTTCAATTAATTTAACATACAGGTGAGTTAATGTATTAGACTGTATTGAGACACTTCAGTGCTCTAACCTCTTCCTTGCTGTTGGACGTGACGAGATCAATGTGTTGCGGCTCATCCGTCAGTGTGAAGGACACCACTGAGTTTTTATCCTTTCCATCTTCTCGTACTTGCCTTCAGTGAGACAGCTTTGTATTAGTAATGCAAATATGACTGCAGTGCATTTTCATATATGCACCTAATTACACAGCATAACAAAGCACTGAAGATCAACTCTGCACTCACCATACACTGAGCAGTCGATCATGGGCCGCACCTGACAGAAAGTAGAGGCCGTTGCTGTCAGGGGGTCGCGTGGTGGCAAAGCGCAGGGTCGTCACAGCCGTAGAGTGGCCTGTGAATTTCTGCAGGACAAAAAAAAAAAAAAAAAAGACAGCCGAGTTCAGTTCTGATGAAAGTACCATATTATAACGATATGATGCTGACACTGACTTCTCTAGAGTTTGGCTAACATATCTGCATTAAAACTGGGTTTATTAGATGACCTGTGCCTGATAAAAAAAAAACAATCAGAATCGAGCTCACCCTGTAAACCTCCTTGGTGTCCAAGTCCCACATCTTGATTATGTGTCCAGCTGAAAGCAGCAGTTTACCATCAGGGCTCACACACAAACTGGTCACTGCTGCACGGTCCGCCTTCCACTTACTGTGCCAAAGAGACAATGACAACATTAGGTTCATCAGCAGTATTTCCCACAAATGAACTTAACTTTGGCAGGGCGCCATGGTATATTAACATCTGCCCATGCCCATCTGACAATTCATTTTAGCACTATTTTCACTTGTTGGCCGTTTTACTTTTGTGACTGTCCACAATATCATTCAGCTGCTTCTCCAACGAGAATCTTGTCCTGTGTTTAGATGTATTCCAACTCCACCATCTAGAACTAAGGCTGGCAATCCTTCTACTCAGGAGATCCACTGCGAGCATGAGGGCCACTCTAACCGGAGCCTGCAACCTGCCTATGTGGAGCTCACTGAGGATGAAGAGAAGAACAAGGACTACAGTCGCCAGCCGTAGTCCAAGACAGTGAAGCTGGAGTTCATCTGCAGGATGAAAGACTCACTGGAGAGGCAGCTGATTTTATTGCACATTTATTTATTTGTCACAAAGTACTTGGCAAATAAAATAATTGCAGAGGAGAAATTTCTCTATATTAAAAAATGTATTTAAGAAAAGCCCAAAAAAAAAAAATCTGAAAAAATAGAAACTAAATCTGTAGGAAACACTGATGGGTGATGAATTCTCTTCAGATTTTCACATTTTTCTCCTGCTGACGTCATAGAAACCACATCACAGCACTTTCCACCCTTTATCTTAGTGACAAGCCTGACACTTCAGCGTACCATTTAGTATTCGATTTGCACTCCACCTAAAAAGAGCAACAAACACTTTCACAACTACTCTTTGGACCACAAACTTGGTCTAGTGAGCATGAAGGGAGGATTTATTGTGACATTAATATCTGTGATTGTTCCTGAAAAAAGGGTTTGAGTCTGCATCAAATTGAAGTTATTTTAAGGTTAGCAAAGAGCAATGTGGAAAGCTGTACCTGAAAGGCACTTTCACCACTTTAATGACAAATCTCACGGACAGCTGGCCACACAATGACCAAAATAGAACTTGTCTGGTTGATATAAGCGGTTAAGAAATTGGAACAGATGGACTATGTTCCACTTACAGTGCCAACAATAAGATAATGACTTCATGTGTGAGGTCCAACTTTGTGTTTTCTATCACTGCATTATTCTTTTTCCTACTTAAGTGACGAACCTAAAAGTTTATAGCTATGACCAGCAGCATGCTATTTACTGTTGCTCTCCACCCGATAACAGAAAGAAACAAATAAACACACACCAAACCACTTTGTGCACCACAAACGGGCTTTACTGAGCATCAAATGAGGATTCATGGTGACATTAATGTCCATGATTTTTGCTGCTGACTGTGCCTGTGCAGCTAATATGTCTGCCATCAGACAAGTAGCCTTCATGATGAAATATAGTGACAGTATTGGGTTCAATGATATTGGCATTGGTCAGGTCTGTGACAGAGAGGCCCACTTAAGCTGCAACCTCAATCTGACTTTTCACACCACTAGTGTCCTTTCTACACACAAGAGGAAGGCAATAATGTGCTTTATACAACAGTTCCATTAAGAGGTATTCTGGCAATATACACCATGAAGGATAGTTTACTGTGTCAAAAATGTAAACAGCTTAAAAAGGAGGAAGTTTTTTTTATACCCAGAAGGAAATACGACATCCTTTTTGCAAGACAGATTTGCAGGTGTGTAATAAAAAAAAAATTGGACTCCATTCTGTACTGGCTTACTGAAAGTGTCTCTCACAGCCAAACTGGCAATGTCAAAGATGTGTTTATAACTTCTCTTAATACTCAAGCAGCTGTTCATAGATTTGCTTTTATGCCTCTAAGTACTGTCATGTTTGAATGCACACTTTGAGCAGCAAGCAGGTTCAGGCCCAAAGGAAGTAAAAACCTGTGACAGTGAGCATGACACCCTCCACCATGTTTCTCAAACAGTTTTGGACTAAACCAGGTTTTTATAACACCCTGTCAACTAATAGTATTACGGGTGAATGAACTGTAGAGCAGCAGAAATAAATAAAGAGAAACTAAATAAAAAACATAAGTAATTTTCAGTGTGATAAACTGAAATAGACTTAACTCATCTCCCCATTTCAACCAGTTACTACTGGTTTAAACACACTATCTCGAAGGGAAAGTAGATACTGACCTTCGCGTCTTGCCCGTCTGCAGGTCCCACTCTACAACGTTTGTGTCATCTGAACCACTATATAATAAACTTTCTTCAGGGTGCCACTGGACACAGTTCACTCCTCCACTGTGGCCTCCATCCTGGCACACATAATTACACAATTAGCAATTATAAACCACTGGCCCTATTATTAAATTTAAAAAAAGTGAATGCAATCTTAATGCTTAAAAATCCTTAATTTGACAAAAAGGGAAAAAAAAAAAAAGTTTTTGCATCCAACAGATTTTCAGGTGCTCCATATTCCAGGTTATAATTATAGGTATTTTATGAAATGATCTTCCCCAGCAGGAAAAATTACATCCTTAACAGCTAACACTTTTATTCTGCCGCAGATTGTTAAACAAGCCGTTCTTTGCAAAGTGTGTTGGGTCTCAAACTCACCAGGGTGCAGTGCAGTGCTCCCTTTGCTGTACTATAGATGAGCACAGTGCCAGCTGCTGTGCCCATCGCCAACAGGTCTGCCTTCTCCTCCACCTGCACCGCCTCCGATTTCCTTTTCTTCCTCTGAGGTCCCTCCTGAAACAAAGTACATTTATGATGATAACATTACCAGTAATGCAAAACAGGTGCAATTATATTCTACTTTTCCAGGTCCTGTTCATAACATACAGACATTTGGTTTTATGAAGTTTTATACAATGGCAACTCAAGCATGACGTTGCATTAAACATTAAATAGTGATTCCCATTCTCTTCTCTTCCTCACAGCGAAGACATTTACTTCATTACTGTAACACTTGGCAATAAATCCCTGATCTGTATCGGGACTGAAAATAGGATCAGTGCATCACTAAAAAGGACTGTTTGGTACAACGGTTCCACATATTGAACCACTGAGCTGTTTCTACAGCAGCTGTTCACCTTGTTCCAGCAAACACTTTCTCTTATTGATATTTTTAAAAATATACACAAATGAAGTAACAGAAAAGTAGTTTCCCATCACCAGTTATCCTACTTAGCATTTAAACTGCAGTACTTTGACTTCAGTGTCGATTTTACTTTACCTTTGCTTTTTAATAAACGTTTAACAAACTGCCTCTTAATAAAGAAAGTTACTGCTAGCGGACCTCTGCTTCTGGAAGTGTCATGGTGGCACACGCTGCTGAAGCTCGGCTGGACTGATGCTAACTTCAATAAACGGTCCATTTACAGTATTAACATTTTTTTTTAAAAAAGAAAAACACTTCGTTGGGTTAATATAGTTCCAGTTAGTATTCTTTAGAGTAGGTTCACCATGAATTACCCACTAAAAACACATTCGTTATTTCTTGGTCTACCATGTGGGACTAACATGTGCGCTCTTCGCAGCTGTGGAAAGCTAGCGAGCTGCTAACGTGGCTGCGTCGCCCACCACGTCTGTCAGCTCCACGAAGCGTTTCCAACAGCACACAGCAGAGCCTTGCGCGCTAACCAAAAACTTTCCTTTGTGAACAGTAACACTTCTCTGGTTTTAACAAGCGCGCCTTTATACCCCCTTACCAAATGCAGCTTTATTCAGGCCTTGCTAGCTGCTGCTGCTAACAACAGCCTCACGTACCTTGACTGTCCGGCATGGTCCCCAGGCTATGCACGTACAAGTGGCACTCAAATGAGCTGAAGGCACATATTCCTGATGAAGTGTTTTACTATCTGTGTTCCAAATGCGAAGTCTGCCATCCTGGGCACACAGCGCCAAGAACTGCCGTGATTTGGGTGAAAAAACGCAGGGTAGCTGCAGTGAAGAACTGGGACCGTCGGCCGCCATTTCTGAAGCGCAACTTGCGTCTGCGTGCTTGCCCCGCGGTGTACACAACCCACGTGTGGCCCTCTGAGCACATGCGCGTTCGGTGTCAGCACCTCCCACTGGCTTCAGTCGCTCTTCTTTGGGGCTTCGCGGCAGTAGAGGCATCATTTTCAGTTGCATTACTGCCTCCTAGTCGTCAATAATTGTCCTTACTTTTTGATTCTTTACAGTGTAGCAATTAGCCTTAAAAAAGAAAAACAAAAACAAAAACAAAACAAAACAAAACAAAACAAAACAAAACAAAACAAAACAAAACAAAACAAAACAAAACAAAACAAACAAACATAAAAAAAAACACTCTCCTTAGCTGGGTCACCACACTCAACACTCAAGCAGACTTTTAACCTTGGCTTTATCTTCCTAATCTTTGCAGTTATGTAACCACAGCCCTTCTCTTTTCCCCAGTCTGTTTTCTTGCACTGATTACAATAGCCAGTTGGATATATCCTTCTAATAAAAAGTGCATTCATCTGTAATTACTTGCTCTTTCCTGCTGGTTCTCCCTTTTCTTGCTACTCTTTATTTTGTATTTCATGTGTCTTTGTGGTACTAATCAAAAATTGTTGCTATTTCTTGGCTATTTCTCCTTAAACTATGCTTTCCTTCTGTGGATTAAAAAGAAAAAGAAAAAAAACTTTTATTTAATATCCACAAGCTCTCCCCCAATTGTCTCTTTTGCTTACTGCGAGTCATTTTTTCAAAAACATTTGCCACAAACTTTTCATATAAAAAGGGGACAAAGACAAATTAACAGTCTCTGTATTTTTTAAAAACATTATAGTGTTTGAAGTATTATATGTTTATTTACTGCAAAGATGGGAACTTTTTCAGGAATTTAATTTCATAAATTCTATATCTGGTTAAAATATTGAGTAAATAATTGGATATTGTTCATTGCTGGAGACATTAGGACTGTATATTCACAATAAATCATGTTTAAGATCCAGAATATTGTGATATATATGCACTGAAAAAAAAAAAACACATTACTTCCACCATTAAAAATGAACATTTTACACAATATGGAATTTAGCAATGATTTTAAACAACAGCTGTTTCCTTTTGTCAGCCAGCACGTTTCTGTAGGGCAGAGTAAATACAGAAATCCAGACCCTACCAGGTAACAAGCAGGCTGAATCATGCTGTGTTCAAGCTTCCCTGCAACATCCAAAGCCAGCACATCCTTAGTTGTAAATATCAGACTTTACAATCAGTCAATGCGTTTACTTGTACTGACAAAATAAGTGGCATCGTAACTCGGGTGTTCCAATTTATTTTACAACTATCCATAAATAACACAATTTGTAGGGTACGTGTCTCTGCATCATCCTATAGGATATCCTCAGATCCTCAGACTGTAAATTGTCACTCTGAGCAAAATTGTGGCTTTCAAAGGCTCTTGAATGCATCAACAACAAATGAACTTCCAGTGTGCATGGCTGTATTAAGCTATATATGGAAGAAAGTTAACAAACAAACAAAAAAAACTGCTTTTGTGGAGCTGTTTTTGATGTCAAAATTAGTTCATGCTTTTTAAAATTGCAAACAACACAAACTCAACACAAGTTTGCTAAATTTGCACCCATCCATCTATCCTATTCAGGGTCACAGGTGGGGGCTGGAGCCTATCCCAACTAACATAGGGTGAGAGGCAGGGTACACCTGGACAGGTCACCAGTCTGTCACAGGACTAACACAGAAAGACAGACAACCATTCACACCTACAGCCAATTTAGAATCACCAATTAAGGTAACCCCACTGACTGCATGTCTTTGGACTGTGGGGGGAAGCCGGAGTACCCTGAGAGAACCCACACAAACACAGGGAGAACATACAAACTCCACAGAGAAAGGCCCTGGCCACATGGTGGATTTGAACTCAGGACCTTCTTGCTGTGAGGCAACAGTGCTAACCACCGCGCCACCCATAATTTTGCTAAATTTGCACATTATATGAAATTAAAAATCAAAAAGATTGATTTCTTTTAACCCTTTCATGCATGAAGTATGACATCTTCAGTCAACTGTTTTTTTATTACCCTTTAGGGATGTAAAGAGCAATTCAAGTGAAACGTTTGAATAGCTGTCCACTTTAGTGACTACCATGGATGAAAGGGTTAGATATGGTGCCATTTGAGTTTGTTTTCACCCTAAAGGTTTGGGGTTGCAATTTGCAAATTCTCCATCTTACATCTTACAAACAGCAGACTTTATATTCTCAGCTGTAGAAAAGGACATCTAACGATGCTAATACTGTAAGAGAGTTGACAGTCTTCACTGCTAACTTCCCATGCTTTCATAGACACAACACTGACATCAGGGGTACATGTACAAACTTTTAAATGAGGAAAATTTAACTAAATAAGAAAGAAGAGTAAGAAAAATCATAGAAAGAACAGTATCAATTGTTTTGAAGATTTTTTTTTTTAAATCAAAAACTCAATTATTTTTTATTACCTTTCTGTTGTTAAGGTCTCTTAACATGGTTAAAGCTATCTTTGACAAAAATCTCCCAAATTTGATTTGGAGTCTGTTCATTTTGTTTCTCATGAATACTAAAATAAAAAAATAAAAAAATCAACTGTACAAAAAATATGTCTTAGACTTAACTTACATATAAAAATCATCCACTCAAAATATTTCTGTGTACATGCAGCACATTGATATATCTTATATATATATATATATATATATATATTTATATTTATTGGTTAGAGCATCGCCCTCTGCTGGTAGATTTAGATCAGTACACCAGTCGCTTAATTATGACGTTGTACACGTGAGTGTCTAGCATGGTGATCTGTCTGAGTATGTAAACAGCCGGGTTAACGAGACAAACAGATTCAAAACTTTTACACAGCACGATTTAATGCATATTTGGGTTTTATTCCGCAGGTCAACACGTTGTGTTTGTGTCATTCTAGTTTTATTCTTTTGCTTTCTTCACTGGACGGGATCCAGACCACAGCCTTCACTTTCTGGCTCTATGTTATGTTATAATGGCTGTGCGAATCCCGGTCTTAAATCTGTTCGCGCACAGATTAGTGACAGTTTGCGCATCCAGTCAGAGACACAGCAGACACACGGATTTACTTGTGAAACTCACTGAAAGCATCAGGGACACAAGAACTTTTTCAGCTGCTTCTGTGAAGTGTAACGACAATAAGGAGGACTATTCACGCCTGAGTACCAAGCTGGCATCCAGGAGGAGGAGACCTCTGTCCCCGCTGGAGAGGATCAGTGGCCTGCTGCCCCAAGACGCCCTGAGCCCTGAGGTGATGCAGCTGAGAGAGCAGGAGTCAGATAAGGACGCACACATCCAGGGATCAGTCACAAATGGCAAACAAGTGGAAGGTGGGGATGAGGAAGTCCATAATAAGGCTGAAGCTGAGAGCCACAGTGCAGCTGATGCAGCAGAGGAGCCAGAGACTGCATCAGTTCATCATGAGGAAAAGCAGGTATGGCCCACTCTACCCGGGGAGAGGCTGCTCACCTGGGGAGAGCTACTTGTGGCTGAGTACCGCAAAAAGAAGCGTGTGGAATTCAGGAAGATGTTCCAGCTGCAGACAGGGGTCCGTCTGCAGAGCAGCTGGGGGGTCATACTGCACGACGACATTGCCGGGCAGCCAGCAGGGCGGTTTCTGAAGACGAACAGGGGGGTTTCCATCTTTATAAGGCGGGCCAGTCTGGAGGATTATGTGCTGTGTATGAAGAGGGGGCCTGCAATCGCCTACCCTAAGGTAGGGGGTAGTACTGTATATGTATGATACATGTACACAGTTGCATTCCAGCTTCAGAGTGTCTCAAGGTTCCTACAGATAATCTGCTCATTGTTTTTCTTTCCTCAGGATGCAGCTTCTATGTTAATGATGATGGATGTCACAGAGGGGGACTGTGTGTTGGAGTCTGGGTCCGGGTCAGGGGCCATGTCTCTGTTCCTGTCCAGAGCAGGTTTGCACTCATATGCAGAGACACAGTTTCAGAGTTTAGATACACCAGAGACATTTATAGTACTGTGCAAAAGTCTTGAGACAACCCTTAATTTTTTATATATTTTGCTAGGAAAATGGGAAATGGGAGCAGTGATTTATTGAAATATGTGCAAACATACATGGAAATACAGTATATAAAAACAGAGTTTGTACAGTTCTAACAAGCTTGAAAGTTAGTATTTGGTATGACCACCTTTATTCTTGAACACAGTCTGAACTCTCTGAGGCAGCTTTCTGTCATTTCTTTAAGTAGTCTTCAGGAATAGTTCTTCAGGCTTCTTGAAGGACATTCAAAGCTCTTCTTTGGATTTTGGCTGCCTTTGGTTTCCTTCTCTGTCAAGATGATCCCACGCTGCTTCATTAATGTTGAGGTCCGGGCTCTGGGGAGGCCAATCCATGACTGATAGTGCTCCACTGTGTTTTTCTATCCAGGTGCTTTTACTGCATTGGCAGTGTGTTTCATTGGCAGGATCACTGTCATGTTGACAAATGAAGCCATTGCCAATCAGACGCTTGGACGCTCACGGTGGATCAAAATCTGATGGTACTTTTCTGCATTCATAATTCCATCAGTTCTGACAAGATGCCCAACACCACTGACTGCAATTCAGTGGATTTCATCTTTGGATGTTGCCTGCCTTTTGTTCCATTCTCTTTCAAGATGATCCCACACTGCTTCAATAATGTTACACCCCAGCGCTGGGGAGGCCAATCCATGACTGATAGTGTTCCATCATCCATCTGAAAATGGTAAGGTACAAGGACTGCACTGAAAATGAGTGAGAAAGCAGTCAATGTCCAAAGAAAAACTTTGAAAGACCTTCAGAACGCCTGGAGAACTATTGCTCAAGACCGCTTAAAAAAATTACAAGAAACTTTGGCTCCTTGGAAGCAAAACATAAAGAAATGAGGGGTGGCTCAAGACTTTTGCACAGTACTGTATGAGAGAGACACATTGCACTTAAAGAATGCTGAATTAAAATCTATCTTTTTTAGACACAGTTTTTAAGAAATTCTTTTTTTCTTTCATTTGTCATGTCTTGATGTACAGACAGGTGATAAATTAAAGAAAAAACAAAGTGTCTTAGCAACCTTGCTAAGAGCTTGGCATTGATCGTCCTGGTCTGTACAGGTTTACTGGAGGGATGAACACCATTCTTCCCACATTTGATGTTTTTGGTTCAAAATCTCCCAGTTAGGTGTTCAGTTAAGTCGAGAGCTGGTGACTGTGAAGACCACAGCGTATGGTTTACATCAGTTTCATTCCATTCTGTGTATTGACTTGTAATGACTCTTCTCTTTAAAAGGAGAAGTGGACCCAAACCATCCCGTCAAACAGCATAACAGAGCCCCCACACTGTAGCAGGCTAAAGGCTCCAGTTTTTTCCTTTAATTTGTCATTTACATAGCTGTGAACAAAATGATGTTACTAATTATTTGTGATAATTATTTTAGCTGACATCCACTGTTAGTAATGTGTACACAAGATCGTGAAATAAAATTTTTTCATTGCATTCAGATTGCAGATTCTTGTCTGACTGATACCAAATTAATGTTTATACAAATTTAAAGAAGTTTTACTACACACTAATCGACAACCTGCAGTTTAACTACAGTTAGTATCATAATTCTTTTAGTTTTCACCCACAAAAACAGGCTAAATAATCAACTAGTTAAATAATTTATCTAAATCTTGACTTAAAGAAAAATGAGCAGATTACTGATTACACTAGTTATAAGAGGAGCCATGAACTGTAAAAATTTGCTAAAATAAAAAACAAAAATATCTTATAAATAAAAGAATTTGACATAATAGGATAAAAGCTGAGAACTTCCTCTTCCATATGATAAAATAAATAGAAGATATACAGTAGATTGACTTATTAAATGAACAGTTTAATGTGAATTGGTTTTTATAATGAAGCAAAGATAAAGGGTAACAGTGTAGATCAAATTTCCATCTGAACCTGGGGAATGACCCAACTTCCTAAATGCTGGCTGTCCTCATTAATCTTCATGAAAAACAGTAAGAAGGATTTCTATGTGAAGAAAAGTGGCAAATGTCACATTTCCTCAAGGAAAAAGACACCTAGACAAAGTGTAACTGCTTGTAGTGGATTCTAATTGATTATGTTCTTGTTTTGCCCAGTCGGCTCTAAGGGCAGTGTGCTGAGCGTAGAGGTCAGGGAGGATCACTACAGGAGAGCCGTGCTGAACTACAAGCACTGGAGGACATCGTGGAATCTGCGACGAGGGGAGGAGTGGCCTGACAATGTCCAGTTTCACAATACTGACCTCCGCACAGCCTCTTCGCTCCTTGCTGGTCAGGCATTTCACGCGGTCAGTCTGGTTTAAATGTGCCACCAGATTTGTACAATTTTTTTGTCTTTACATCAATACACCACCACCTGAACACATCAACTAAGATTCATTTCTATTGCAGGTTGCTCTTGACCTGATCAACCCTCACCTGGTTTTACCCACTGTGATTCCACATCTGCACCCTGGAGCTGTGTGTGCCATCTACCTCGCAAAGTATGAAGCTCTGTTGTTTCATTCTCAACTTATAAACTAAATGTACAGTATTGTGCAAAAGTCTTGAGCCACACCTCAGTTTTTTATATTTTGCTTCCAAGGAGCCAGACTTGTAATTTTTTTAAAATGATCTTGAGGAATAGTTCTCCAGGCTTTCTGAAGGTCTTTCGAAGTTTTTCTTTAGACATTGGCTGCTTTTTTACTCATTTTCAGTCCAGTCCTTGTACCTGAGCATTTTCAAAGGGATGTTTTTGGTGTGTTAAGCCACTTCACACTGACCTATGAATCACTCAAGCATAAAAAGGCACCTAACTCAAGGGATGAACCACTGTTGTGTAACATAACAGACAACTTAGCAAAGAAGTTTTAAATTGTATCTTCTGTATCTTCAGGCACTCTGTTACTAGCAGCCTGTCACAAAAACGCATCATTTGTTCCCATTTCTTTAGTTGAATCTGTGAAAAATGACAAAGATAAGACAGTTTGACAGGCATAAAATTGTATTTTTGCATCAACAAAGTGATTCCCAAAGAGCTATTAAAACTTGAAAAACTTGGCACATCTTGGCATGGTATCCTTAAAATTTTTGAGGAAACTGGACAAGTGGAGGACAAAAGAAGTGTCACACCTAAAAAAAAAATAACTCCAGCAGACGAACAGTATCTGAAAGTCATGTCCTTAAGAAATAGGAAAAAATCCAGCAGAGACCTGACACAGGACCTGAGAGATCTGGGCCTTCAGTTGATCCATCTACTGTTCACTGAAGCCTCATCAGAAATGGTCTCAGTGGAAGGGTGGCTGTCAGGAAGCCATTCTTAAGGATGGGAAACAGAAAAGGCTGAGGTATGCCACATTACACAAGAACTGGACTGGAAATCAGTGGCAACAGGTCTTATGGAGTGATGAATCCAACTTTGAAATTTTTGGTTCAAATTGTTGTCAACATGTATGGAGGTGGTCAAGGAAGACTGTACCGTATATATCGGTACAAGAGTAAGTGTCTGCAGCCATCTGTAAAACACGGTGGAGGCTCTGTCATGCTTTGGGGCTGCATTTCAGCCAGCCTTACACAGTGTATTTCCATTCACGTTTCAGGAAATCACTGCACCTATTTCCCATTTTCCCAGGAAAGTATAAAGAAATGAGGGGTGGCTCAAGATTTTTGCACAGTACCGTATATATCCTTTTTCCTACAAATTAGACAAAATGTAAAGTGATAAATAATGAGCAGTAGAGATGCCGTCTATCTAGACAGTTTAATATCACAGGAGGATTTTACAGTCTGGATAAAGAGCCAAAAAATCTTTCAAAAAAGATTTCCCTGTTTCCAGTCTAGGCACTATGTGCTATCCTAAGCTAACCAGCTGCCTCCAGCTATATTTTTATTGGCATAAAAACTAAAAAGCTTCCCAGAATGTGCAGCTTCTCCTGTTAAGTGGAGCATGTCTTTAATTAGTACACCGAGTGTGAAAATCAAAAAGACATGATTACTGCAGAAATAAGGCAAATGGCAGGTATCAGAATTAGTGTTCGGGTAGTACTGACCATGCTCATGCTACAGCCTCTGTCCCACAAGAAAGGGGGGGGGGGAACCCTTCCAGAATAAAAATCACAATACTAAAATGTTTTTATCATGTATGCATCACATGCCACAAGCACAGGCACACGTATCTATTAACTAGTGCTAAGTAACAGACTATTAAATGCTAGAATATCACTCCTCAAAAGTGAAGCACAGACATCCTAAATGTTCTGTATCATACACCAAGCAGTATTATTTCAGATAATTGTATTAAAAGTGCTCCAGAAGGCATAAACACCACAAAAATGGTTGAGGGTTCCAGTTTAATGTCTAATTAGCAATGGTGAGGCTTTGCAGACAGATGTTGTCTACAGCTCCCAGTGTAGGCGCACCCGTCAGTTAGAGCATCCGGCCGCTAACTTTAAAAGTATAACTCCAGAATGAGTTATAAAAAAGCTTCACCCACTGCAAACCAGTTTTTGTACCAGGCTGTAAACTTTTCCTTTTTCCTGCATTTTAACATAAGTCAGTAGGGATTGACTCGCTTTTGGAGCCAGCCTCAAGTGGCCATGAGTGTCCTCAGCTTCATTTTTCTCTTTTTTTGCTGTCTTTGCTCTGTCTCTATACCACAGTATAACTCAGGTAGTCGACCTGCTGGAGGGCGTTCGATGTTCGGCGTTCCCTTTGCTGTGTGAACGCATCGTAGAGGTTCCAGTCCGGGATTGGGTGGTGGCTCCAGCCATTCAGAAAGACGGGCGGTACTGCAACAGGAAAGCCCAGATCCTAGATGAAAACCTGAGTCAGGAAGACGAGGCATCGGGCGAGAGCGACAAAGGTGACTTAAAGTAACACGGCAGACTGTCATGGACTCCGTTTGAGTGTTTCCACTCAAGTTTGATTGTTATTTCAGAAGAGCTGACCACAGAGGAAGACCCCGACCCAGCCTTTGGGAGTATTCCTTACATTGCCCGACCTCACCCTGAACAAATGAGCCACACAGGTCAGATGTTACCACGCATCTAATCCCAGTATCAATTACCGTGTTATGATATAACTAAATGTTCAATGTGTCATTTTGGCTTTTTCAGCCTTCCTGGTGAAACTGAGGAAGTGTGTGCTGTAGCATTTCTGCCTGCGGGGAACCCTGAACACAGATTATCGTTACACATAAACCAAATGATCTTAAAGGAATTAATTTAAAAAACAATAAAAAAAGTCAAAATAGATTTCTTTCTTTTAATGCAAAGGTTTTTCATTTTAGTGACACTGACTCTGCTGCACAGTGAATATACAGAATCTGTGTGTGTGTAAAGAGCAACATAACAATGAAGTGTAGTGTAATAAAGTGGGTTGCAGTGAAGAATATCAGAAAGAGAAATTTTTTAAAAAGTGTTGGATCATCAAACAGGCACACTGGCAACACATCTAAAAAAACAAACCCAGTTAGACCCCTCTGTGTAACACACAGTATCCAAAGCTAAACTCATTTACAGAATCATTTTAACGTGTGAAAAACAGGATGTGAAAGAATCCACAAATAAAATAAATAAATAAATAAATAAATACCAAGAACACCACTTTAGGTGAATCTAAGTGTCACACTAATCTTTTGGCACGTGCCCACAAACAGCCAACTTGAATGTTTCAAATGACATTAGCTCAACGTTGTCAGTTTTACTTGAAATATGCTGTAACCACTTATGTTGACATAAGTACCTTGTTAGCTTCAGAGTAGATTGACACAACCTGGGGATTCAGACTTTTACTTTGGAGTAAAGTGCTGTTAAACCCAGTAATGGAGGCCTTAACTGCTCATGTGGTATAAACAGGAAACTGCTGATGTAGTGCAGTGCTCTACTCGTTCATCCAGTCCATGAAGGTGTCGAATGTGGATTCACAGGAAGAATGATTCCCTAACAAAGAGGAAAGATTGAAACATGTAATTAGGTTCGAGTTGAAGTCTAACTGCAAAGAACATCATCAGTATACTTATATGAGCACTGTAGTTACAGTAAGTGTCCAGTGTTGCTTATGTTTGCAGCAGTGCACACAATGAAGTCCACCCATGCTTTCTTAAATATTAAATAACACTATATAGAGTTTGTTACAGTAAATAATGGAGCAATAATCAGCTGCCTCTCCTGTCATGTGGACAGATTTGAACTCCACCGTCTCAAACTGCAGCTGGACACAGCAGTCCTTGTTCTCAGTCAGCACATGAACACATGAACCATTTCTCTGCCTGCTGCAGGTTCTGGTTGGAGTGTCCCTGCAGCAGATCGACAGACCAAGGTGGAGTCCATCCTACAGCAGGACTAGGTCCTTTCTGATATCAGAAATTCGTAGAGGACCAATGGAACAACAGGGTTCGATATAACCAATAGCCCGATGGTCTGAGACCAGTTAAAAAAAACCCAAAAAAAAAACCCAGTATGTCGGACCAGTGACGGTGTTACCACCAATCGCAGTTATGAGTTCATCTGTGAATTAAAACTGTAAAATCAGCCATCCCTAATGAATATTTTTTCATGTTGTCAATGGCCTATTTTCACATTGAAGAGAAGAAAATGTAGCAGGCGATGCTGATTATACTGGACAGCACGAACATTTCACTCACATTTGTGACTTAAAAAAAAAAAAAAATCAACCTGCAATTGTAACATTTTTAGGAGCATGTGTGTAAATAAACATAAAATGTTACATTGGACACTGAACAGCAATCTTTTCAGACTACCAATAGGGGAATACAAGACAGGATGGGCCAGGGCTAGCTGGTTAGCAGCAAATGAACTTTCACATTAAGAGCGAGGTGACTGTTCACTGATAATTCAGTCATGGATGACACCATTTAGAATAAAAAAAATGTGTGCAGGAAACACTGGTGTCTAGTAGTAAGATAAGATTAAAAACAAAAGCCATTATTCAATCTAAAGTATTCTTTAAAATTCCAATCAGTATTACTGGGATATAACACATCGTCATCTACTTGGCATCTGCTTTATGAAATTTGTCTGGGTTGTAATGCAGGTAAATCGCATTGCCCTCAGTCTTGAGCTTTAAATAAAAGCCACTCTTTCCTGTCGAGGGCTCCTGAACCCAGTAACAACCCATCTTAGAATTTCATGTCATGCCAGTGTTTTGTGTTATCTTTATAAGTAATTGTTCAGATCACAGGGCTTACCGAACATAAGTCTTATACCCAAGTATACACTATACTTTAAACAGGAATACCAGTATTATTTATACGTACTTGGTACCTCCTTCAGTATCTGCACAGCTGAGCCTCTGGAGGGAGAAGAGGAGACAGCGTTGTGACCTAATCTGTTGCCATGCTTACAGAGGGAACAGGACACTGGTGAGGCAAAGGGCCCGCGGGGAAAACAGACACGGTCTTGATCACTGTATTGCCGCTGGGCACCACCGTGGTGATCGGACCGCTGCCGCTGCCACACAAAATGCGAGGACACAATGGCCATCACCTGGAGGACAGAGGTCCAAGAAATAAATACAGCTCCAACAACAACAACAAAAATCATGTCACCACAAAACACACAAACGCACTACAGATGGAATGTCTGGCATTAAACCAAAGCAATAAAAATGGCACTGTGCAGCAAAAACAAGGCCCTTAAAAATTCCCAGAGAAGCACCATTTATCAGTTTCCTCAGGCAATTATACTTGTGTGTACCTCTTCACAGCAGCGCCTGCTGACAGCAGCTCTGTACTCGATGCGAGCCCACAGCTTGTCTCGCTGCTCAAGGAAGCGGGGAAACAGTTTTCTCCAGTTCTTGCCCAATGCCCACGGAAAAATTTCATACTTACTCTCCTCCTCATCCTCCTCCATGGTGTTGGCAAGATACCTACAGGAGGAGAATGAGAGCCGAGTTCAGGGCTGTAGGTTTGCCAAGAAATATCACATATAAAAGCAGAGGGAAACAAGGTCTCCTTTTCATGACAGAATATAATACAGAAGAAGAATTTTCAGCCTTTTCTCTGAACTTACAGTGCAATGAAAAAATTCTTTCTGGTGTATTCAGTAATAGTGAAGCGGGCCCTTTTGAAGTACACAAAGGTCATAGCTAGGAGGTACTGATGAATTGGAGGGAAAAGATAGCGTTAGTTCAATATAAAACATAAGAAAGGTTTCTAGCTTTCATTCAAGTAATGGCTTTACCTTGTCTGTCAATTTATAGCAGAAGTCCATCCTCAGAAAGTCTTGAATCAGGTCATCCTCTGTAACCAAACAAATGTTTAATATGTGAGAACTTCAACCTAATTTCACATTTACTTGAATAAATCTAATTTGAAACATGCTTTCTTATTAGGATTTTTATCTACCAAAAAGATGGAAGTATGCTGCCATTTCCTGCCTCTGGACGACAGCTGTCTTAGGCAGTTTGGTATAATACAGGTCACTCTGGTTTGACTGGCTATTCCACAGCATGCTCTGGGTGTCTTGACCTTTGGCTCTGTTTAGGCTGAGGTGTCTTCTGATTTGGCGAACACTTTTGCGTTTGACCCGGAGGGTAACAGAGGGGGGAGTCTTCATCATGCTTCAATACTACAGAATAATCTGTAGTAAAGGAAATGGAGAAAAGGTATGAGCAATAAGCAACTGAGTGTGAGCAGTACCAGGGGTTTTGCTCTGTAGAGGGATTTTTAGCTAAAGCCAAAGGGGTCATTGCACCTCAATTCATTAAGTTTAAAAGAAACTTACCACCTGACCATCAAAAGTTTTCCTGAAAAAAAAAGTCCAAGGGAAAGATACACTTCTTAATATGAATTATGCAAAATTTCAGGTCCCTACTATCATTAGTTTTCTATAAAAAAAACAAAACAGGATTTTAAGGGATGAAGGTAGGGCTGGTTTTAGACGTTTTTCTAGCATAATTTTTTTGAGGGGAAATTTTAAAATGATATTATCTTGAAAACTACTTCAGCTAGATCTTTTATTTTTTGTAGGGTAAATATCTGGCTCTGTGAATATGGACTCTCATGAGTGTAGCTCAAGTTAAAATAGAACCACGGATGCTTGAAGTCCCTGTAAATATATGGATGTCCGATCTCCGACCGCCTAGCAAAATGCGAGCTCCTCCTAGACAAGCTAATTTAAGAGTGCGTTCTTCCGAAAAAACTCTGGTTCAGCACACTTGGCAAACGGGATTTAAAGTTAGGTAGGCTAACTGTACCTTATTAAAAAGCGACAGTTACAGAAAGAAAAGGCCTCAGTTCTGCAGATTTCCCCTGGGCACAGGAGTTTTACACCTAGCTAGAAAACCGACCAAAAAAATCACCTATTTTAAGTCACGCCAAGTGACGCCTGATAACATTGGTGGCACACTGACACACAAGCGCCAGCCTAAAAGATGAAATAAGTATTGGTCCTGTGAGAAGGTTATACTATCCGTTAACACGTTTTCAAAGGATAAAACTGAGTATAAAGCAGTCGGTACACGACACTGACCCCACGAGATGGTAGTTGGCAGCCCTGACCGTTTCAGGAACGCGCTTCAGGTTCTGCGCCAATCACCCAGCAGTGCACCTGCTCGCGGGGGCGCGCACACAGTGACGCCACTCTTCTTCTTCTTCTCCCCAAAATGGCAAACTTCCACCTCACTGTTGTGGAGTCATATAAACACAGTAAAAACAAATATGAAGAACAATTTATTAAAAACACACACATACACTTACAGCCTAAAAATCACTTTTCAATTTCCAACAATCCATTTACTTTTTACCTTATTAAGACTTGGCTATATAGGCTACCATTCTGCTTATTTAAGCTATTTTATGTTTGTTGTGTTTAACTTAATTTCAAGCTACTACAACACAGGAATTTCCCAACCTTGGGGACAGCCTAAATAAAGTAACCTATATCTTATCTTAAATAATATAAAACATTCTAGGGTAATTATGATCCAAGTGCCAAAATGAAACTAATTACTAAATAACAAATGATACATGGTTTGCATGGATTGTCGTAAAAGCATGGCCATTTCTCCATATTTATTACTTTGTGAGCAAATCGTCTTCTCTCCTGTTCACAGGGCAAACCTGAGTGCATTTGTACACTTTTCTGGTGAGACAGAAGTCAAGTTTCACATACATATCAGTTTGGTCATGATCACACATTAAAGGGGAAAAAAAGAAACAAAACGGCAACTAAATAATTACTAATTATCAAAACAATAAATACATAAATACTATTAAAATAATATAAATGAAAAAAAATCCCTGTGAGAGTTGGGGAAGGCTCCAGTCTCCCAGACCAAGTAGGATAAGTGGTTAAGAAATTAAATGAAATGGATGGATGGATTGATGGATGGATGGATAAAATAAAAACTAATTCTATGTTAAGACGTTTAGTGGATAATGTATCACAACTGTAGTTCCTCTCCCTCTTCTGGTCACTTTATAATTTTATAAAGGTAATTTTACATTGTGTTCATTCTAATCTACAGCCTACATTCTAAACTTACTAGTATTTTATTTTATTTATTTATTTTTTCTTTTTGGTAATTTGCTCCCATTATATTCCATTATTTAGAAATGCATATTTATTTATTTATTTATATATTATTTTTTATTTATGTTGTGATATATATGTAAATACGTTTAATTTAATGTTATGAACTGTAGATAAAATAAAACTAATGGAGCATGGTTTCTAATACAGATGAAAACAAAGTACTTTCACTTTTATTTAAATGGTCTTTTTTCTCTTTTTTGTTTTGCTGGCTATTGGCTAAATTGAAAGATATTGTTTTGCAGGCTATAAAAAGCCACCTGAGGCCAGCCCTCATTACCCAAATGAGCTTAAGTTCTTAGAAGTAGGTGAGTTTTATATGCTTTAACGTGACATATGTGCAGGCTGAGGAGTTCACTGAAAGACCCACTAATCCTTTCAGTTGCTTGTCCTTCGTAAGGTGCAGAAGGATGTTTTTTAGCGCATGCTCCAAGGAAATTTTAATAAAAATGACCAACAAACTGTGGATTTATTTTGTCTGCCTGTGACAGGTGGAAGCAATTTGTAAAATGGATTTATCCATGTTTTGTTTTGGCAGCCTCCTTGCAGAAAGGGATCTTACTCAATGAGTCAACAACATCAGCCATCTGAAAATGACAGATACGGCTGGTGGCTAAGGACCTTTGCTATTTTTTACACAATTTACTGCACTGTCTGTGTTAGTGTCTCCAAGAAAAAAGGAAATTCAGCTTGTATTTGAAAACATCCGAAATGGGCTGTTCACCATCCAAAGGTAACAATTTTGGCACTCTGGGTGCTATGAGGAAGGGGAGAATGCTACCCCTTGCACCTCAAGATAACCCCAGAGATTCACAGTTTGATGATGGAAAAAATCATAATTCAGCTGGATCCACAAATGGAGACATCAAGGAGGAGAAGACAGCTGGACAGACCCAGGTACACATGACAGCGCAAAAAAAGAGGCTTGTTACTGAGCAAGTGAATATGCAAGCGGTGAACATCGATAAGCTGGGGAATCAAGCAGCAGACAACAGCACAATATCACAGAGGAAAGAGAAAAACAATGACAAGCAGGATGTAGCAGAGAAAAAGTTTAGCAGAAAACCAAAGAAAAATACCAAAGGTACAAAAGGTCTTAAAAAGAAAGACAAGGACAAAGACAAACTATCTGAAGAGCAGAAAGTGGACTTTCCAGAACCCTTGGTAAAAGCTCACCAAGCTGCTTATGCCTTTTTGAATCCTAGCATAAACAAATATGATGTTCTGGTTGGACTTTTCGAACAAGCAACTCAAACTCAGGTTTCTGTGCAGCCTATGGTTGCCTTCATGGCTCTACGCTACGAGGAAATAATTCAGGGACTGGAAGACATGGTGGAGGAGGGAGAAAAAGTTTTAAAAGAAAACGGAGAACATCTTGCTTGGCCAAGCCAAATGAAAAATCTCTCATCCTCTACCCCTCTGAAGTCTGGCTCTGCTAATATCGAACCCCCACCGGATTTGTTGCAGCAGCTGCTTCAGTACACCACACAGAGAATGAGAAATGTGAGCCAAACTGTTGGAAGAATTGGGGACTGTGCTTTAAAAGAGGCAGTAGAGTACTTTGCCTCAGTCTCAGAGATTTTAGAGGAGAAACTCAAAGTCAAACGTGCAGTAGAGAGTAGGTTAATGCAACTCTTATCTCGCATTGAAATGGCCTCTCTGCACAAGCCTGGGCCTGAGGATTCTGCTCTCTTTAGTGAGGACAGTGGAATTGGGGCTGAGAGTGAATCCCTCGCTGGATCTGAAAGACACCAAAGACGAGAGAGTTGTGAGTCTACCGGGACAAATAGGACTACTCCTGTCAGTCCTGTGGAATATAACTCCATGAGCATTACGCAAAGAGTATCAAGGCGAAAGCTTCTGAGTCAAATAAGTCCAAGTGTTTCCCTCGCCTCACTCAACTCGCTAGGTTCCACATGTACCATAATGGCTAATGACCAAAGAGACTCGTTGCTGGGATCAGTCTCCATAGACTATGGAGAGGAGAATGACAATGATGATGATGAGGTGGACAGAGGTATGGAAGATATGCAAGAAACATTGCAAAAGCAATCAAATTCTTCTCCTGTAGACTGTGGACAACAACAGCCACGACGCCTACCCCCAAAGCGCATAGAAAATCCTCAAAATGTAGAAATGACAATCAAAATGAAAAATGCAATAAGTGGTAAGATACAGTTTGTATCATCACAATACTCTAATGCTAAAGCAAAGGCAACAGGCAGCCCAAAAACCAGTAGACGTGAGTGGACGGATGAGGAGGTACGATCTCCAAGGAGGCCTCAAACAGCAGCACCAGTTCAAAAGTCAGCAGTGAAAAAGGCCCCCGTGACTCGACAGCAACGTTCCAGGTCAGCGGAATCCCTCCGGAGCAAAGGAGAAGATCCTACTCTACTTGAGCTAGAAAGGACCCAGAAGGATTTAAACCAGAGATTGCAGAGGTTAAATAAAAGCAAAGAAGGAAGGAACACAAGGACTGGTTCTTTAAAACGAAATCAAGGAACCTCTCCAGCACAATCTCCAGCAATAAATCGCAAACAGCCCTCCTTAGAAAAGAAAAGCAACCCCCAACCACCTAAAGACAAGGCAGACCTTACAAAGTCCAATAATAAAAATCAGGAGGTAACCGGTCAAGTAGATGAAGATAAACAAAAAGACAAGAATACATCCAAGGGTCCTATAAAAGCCACCCCACCGCCTAGCCCTCCTTTATCACCACGGCCATCTTCTGGTCTTCATAGAGGCAGGAATTCAGTCAAAAAACTGATTGATACCTTCAGTCAAGGAATAGAGGAGCTAGAAGGTCCTAAAGTTCTGGAGCCTCTCAAAGGTGTACGGAAATGTGGTGTTCCAGTTTTGCCTGGTTTAGGAAATGTAGAAGCTGTGCTGACTGCTGGGATAACTAGCTGTAGGCCTGAATCTACATCATCTGAGAAAACAGATGATTTAGATCTGGATAGTCTTCCTCCACCTGCAATGGAAGTATTACTGGACAATTCCTTTGAAAGTGCCCAGAGTCCATCAAGTAGTGTAGCAGTAAATGGTTCAACAAAAGTAGGAAGGTCACCTTTGTTGAAAAGGGCTATAATATCGCAACGATTGAAGGCCTCAGTTCAGTCAGTGACAGTGCTGCCAAGCAAAGGAGGCTTGCCACAAACGTCCAAACATATATCCCCGGCTAGAGTGGAACAACAGGACATATGTGCTCTGTCTAAGGTCAATCAACCAGATTTTCAACCAGGGACAGACTCGGGAATGGAAAAGGATTCTTTATATCACCAATCCAGAAAGACCATACACCTAAAACACTCTTCAGACTCTCAGTCACAGAAGTCATCAACAAGTTATGTAGCAACATCTGTCAGTCAAACAGAACTGATAGACATACAAGATGGTGGCAACATTTCAGTGCCTGGACCTAACACTGCAGCATCTTCTGCGCCACCTTCAGTAGATGCTAGCCAAACACCTGCCACCCCACCTGTGTCTAGAGGGCGAATGTTACCTTCTACACCTTCTACTCCAAGCAGCTTACATCGAAGACTTCCTAGTCCCCATAATTTCAAAAATCAGCCTACTCCACCCTCTTCAGCTAGCCCCTCTGTTAACAGAACACTTCCTACACCACCTACTGTTCAGAGGAGATTTCCCAGCCCACCCATTTCAAAGCAGAACATTTTGAACTCAAACTCAGCCTCTTCATACCCTTTCAAAGCACCGTCTCCCCCAGCCTCACCAAAAGTACAAAGATGGTCAAGAGAAAATAGCAGTGAAGACTCATCTAGTGCTAGGACGATCACTAATGCACGTTCAGTCTTCTGCCCTGTTTCTCCATCCATGTTTGAAGCCCAGCCTTGTTCAGTACCTCAAGCATGGACCTCAACCAGAGTTTCTTTCCTCTCACGTACTTTTGAGAATCATGGGAGGCTTCCTGTATCTGTCCAGGGACCACGACCATTTGTCCGACGTAGCCATTCAGACCGGAGGCAGAGTCTAAATCTGCCGCCACGATCACAACGCATCTCAGTGGCTGAGACTTGCGGGAGTGAGCCAGCAATATGTTCACAGGGGTAAGATTTTACCACATTTTTGTTATACTTTTTAAATTGTTAAACATTCTTTTGGGGAATGCTTAACCTTACATTCATACTAAGTTCTGGAAGCAATTCTGGGTATGTAACTAATTTAAAGGTAATGTACATAGGTTTGTGAGACAAGTTTGTGATATTTGAAAATTAAATGTGCATATCATGTCAATATTGCACACATGCTAAATAGCATAATAATTAATGTAATAAATAATTGTGAAATTGTTCTTTTTGTATACACTTGTTTTTTAAGCCTAAATAATCTGTTAAAAAAAGACATCACAATAATGTCATTATCATTCATTTTTTGACCATGGTAATCGTGAAGTTGAAATCAAATATCATGACAGCTATATTTCTAAAATATTATCATTTCCAGTAAATACTTACATTCCAGATCCTTTGTGAGAAATTATCATAAAAAAAAAACTAAAGTGTTGTTACCCCCAGCCTGCAGTGATGTTCTTGGCTTTTCTTAAAAATAAGACAAATAGAGTTACAGAATATTCACTAAATTGTATATACATAGCATAATATATTCATAATATGACCATAGTGTATCCACTTAGGCAAGGTTGCATCTCAGAAAAGAAAATGTTTTTTCTAAAAGTATTTTGTTTAAAGTATTTAACACTGATTTTATACCACATTAGGAGACTATCAATTAATGAATATTTGTACTAAACGATCATATACATTATGAAGCACATAACTCTCTGTACTTAGTACTACTGTCCAATCTTGTACTTACTCTGTCCTGCTTTTATTACTGTATTAAGTTAGATTTTTATAACTGAGTGAACTCTCTTACTTTACAAGCTAAAGTCAGTACTGCACCATTTTGTTCTTGTAACTGACTCAAACTCACCTGGCTCAATTACCTAATTGATAATGACAACATTCTCTGTTCATGCTTATAGGCTAGACGATGAACCAACCAGGGACAATGACTTATGGGGCAGCCAATCAGACCTCAGAGCTACAACACGCTCTGTGTCACACCCGGACCTGTGTGTTGTTGGACATGCCTTGCACAAGGACTAAAGGGGCCAACCGCAGGGCCAGTAGGATTATGGATTAGCAGGCCTTACTGAGGATTTAAGTCAGCACTGTTTATTCCACTTGGAAGAGCTAATTCTATCCACTCTTCTGCTGTGAGACACCTCCACGATGTTTATATTTAAACGTGTTTCAGGTTTTATTGGAATTTTTTTCAGTGCATTCATGTCTGCACTGTCTGTGGAAAAAAACATGCTACTGAGTTTCATGTTTACATCACAACTGAGTCATCCTCTGGTTTTAGAAGGAAAATATAGCTTTTCCAGTTAACTCATCACAGAGGTTTTGGTAATTAATCATAATGTTTTCATAAATTTACCCTAAGTTCATTCAGTTTAGAGGTTACAGTATCAATTCATAAAATCAGCAGCATGTTCATGTTTTTTTATTCAGTGTTATTTTTCTGTTTGATTTTTATTGTTTCATAATAAAAATTTCAAATGCAATTATTCCATCCCAACTTTGCATCTATTACCAGTATTAACTGCCATAATATCTTATTTAGGTATGACTTTCCTAATCCCTTATAGACCTTATTAAAACTAGTATGCTCATAATGGTGATGCCAGCATTATACGGTTACCATATTCCCTGTCTTAGTGTCTAAGTGAAACATTATGGGAATGTCATTAGTTTTGCAGTTATTAGTGTTAAGTGTTAAGTTAAAATTTTGACCAGGTGATGTCACTAGAAGATCATCAAAGTTGTTACAGTTGGATGGCAATGCAACTAAGAGTAACAGAGTGGGTTGGACCTAACATTACGCTGTAGGCTTCTTTTACAGGGAAGCTCACGGTACACAAAAAAGGATTAAAAAGTTGCAGATCTTTTCTTGTAATTATGACTTACTATCTCACAATCATAAGATTTGAAGATCGAGATCTCAAAATTATGATGCTCGCTATATCCCTGCACAAGTAACCGCATGCAGTGAGTTACACTGTCTCTACAGCTTCAAACTAGGTTTTTAGCCTGTACTTGTTTATATTTTGAAACTTTAAATGCACCAAATTAGCTACAAAAAGTTTCCCCCTCTCTCTACAATTGAATATACTATCAGAAAATTAATTTGATATTGAAGAATTTAATGTGATTTTTTTTTATCTGTCTTACATTATCTTGTGGAGGTGTTCCAAATATAAGACTAATGAGAGGCTGGAAGAGCCTACATTCTATTTTGAAGACAGTGACTGATTTAGCACCAGGAGCAAACTATGAGGCCTGAAGGATCTCTTTCTGATTGCTGTATGAGGTGAGTCATCTGCTTATTGAACTCTGCTATTAATCTGGTGATCACATTATTGAATATATAACTCAATAGGTGTATAAAGCTAGCAAGTAAATAAGTTGTCATTAGCTAGTCTAGGCATGCTAATCACCAGCAAAAGGATGCTGGTGTCCAAGTTATAATAACAACAGAATGTCTCTTGTTTTTTTCTTCTTTTGTGCGTGTAATGCCCTTTCATAGTATTGGTTTTCACTAGTTCTGAAATATTACAAAGAAGTAAATGGTAATTTCTACAAAGTTGCAAATAGAACTTGTTATCTAAGAAGGCACACATACAGAAGAGTGCTTTGAAAATGATGTAGTCCTCAAGAGCACAAAAAGAAGAGCAAACACTACATAAAGACCTGAAATGACAGGAAACATAAACACTGGATGCTATTTAAATCTTTGAAATTACTTAATGGTGTGGCAAAATCTTTCCTTGTGTGTCGACACATCGAAACTTGATTCTGTCTTTGGTTTAATTTATGTGTGTTTGGCAAAGGCTTGCAGGCCTCGAAACAGAACAAATCCATGAAAAAGCAAAGCACCCACTGGGCAGTGGTAATTAGTAGTGCTGACCCTCAGTGCACTGACAAAGTCCTCACCTCTACCAGAGGTCTGCTTGAAGCAGGACATTTTGGAGGTTAGTGCAACATGTTCACAATGTTAAATCAGTTTACACATGCAACACTGAGTGTGTGCTACAGTAATCTCTGGGCCTTATTGCTTATGAAGAGCCTGATGAAGAGCTAAATTATGACGTGTTCAGTGCTTGTGAGTGTGTGTGTGTTTGTGTTTTTCCCTTCTGATATAATCCTGCCTTGAAATGGAAACTACAGCTTTACTGAATAAATCCTCTGTTTTCCTTCAAACAAAGAAACATATCCACAGAATGCATTTGGCAACCAAAAACTCAACTAATGATTAGGAGAAGCTCATAAGTATACTTTTTGTATACTTATGTGATCATCTCACACTGCATTCAGAAAAGAAAAAAGATGATTTTTTAATCTTATTTTTTTATCTAATCACTACACATCAGTCGACAGAAGAAGTGTATAGTTACTGTTGTGTATAAATGTGATAAACTGATGTGGTCTGGGATAAAAGAGCCAAAAAGCAGCCTCTCTTTGAGCTGTTGGAAACACATTCCAGGTAACAAACTCATGATGCTGGTTAGGATATTGCCAATATTTTGTAAAACTGTCCTCAAGCGAAACTTTGACTTCTTTGAGAAATTAGTATTTTTTTCTTGCAACATATATGTTTTCTTATATAATTTTGATGTCTTCAGTGTTGCTCTATAATGCTAAAATAGTACAGATATTTGAATTGTACAGCATAACATAAAATTCTTAAAATGTGAGCTGAGATGCTATAAGAGTTGTATATACCTAAGATAATAACTGATTCTTGAACATTTCCATTGGATATACACATTTTTGACCCTTTCATTGATTGTTGGGTAGTAACACAAAATACGTAATTTTCTTAAAAAGTAAAAAGTTAAAATAACAATTTCATAGCACAATATCAAAGTCAGATTTCTTTTAGGTATAAAATGATTAAATGAGTTTGTCACAAATCTATTGCAAACACCACACCAGCTATATCCAGGTGGCATTTTGCTTTGAGGGCTCAGTGAGCAGCAGTTCTCTGGGTGAAAATGCCTTGTTGATGCCAGAGGTTACCACTTGTTATAACCAAGGTATGAAGAAGAGCATCTCTGAACACACAGCACATCGAACCTTGAAGCAGATGGGCTACAGCAGCAGAAGACCACATGGGGTGCCACTCCTGTCAGCTAAGAACAGGAAAGTGAGGCTACAGTTTGCATGGGCTCACTAAAATTGGATGACAGAAGATTGGGAAAATATTGTGTAGTCTGATGAGTCTCAGTTTCTGCTGTGACATTCAGATGGTAGGGTCAGAATTTGGCATAAACAACATGAAAGCATGGATCTATGCTGCCTTGTATCAACAGTTCAGGCTGGTGGTGGCGTAATGGTGTGGGGGATATTTTCTTGACACACTTTGGGACAATTTGAACCAGTTGAACATCGTTCAATGACCACAGTGTACCCATCTTCTGATCCAGCAGGATAACGCATCATGTCACAAACCTCAAATCATTTCCAACCGGTTTCTTGAACATGACAATGAGTCCTCTGTACTCAAATGACCTCCACAGTCACCAGATCTCAATCCAATAGAGCACCTTTGGGATGTGGTGGAACGGGAGATGTGCATCATGGATGTGCAGCTGACAAATCTGTAGGAACTGTGTGATGCTATCACGTCAATATGGACCAAAGTTATTTTTTAAAAAATACAAAGAGCCACTGCAGCAGAAGGGGGTGCAATAAAGACATAGTTATATGTCTATATAATAATCATTTTCAGTTAGTTCTTTTTTTTCACTTAACTAAAAAAAAAAAGCTAAAAGTTAAAAGAGCTGCAGTTATCTGATTGGTGGATTTGGATCTGTCCTCTTTTTTCCTGTCAAGTCCAGGGTACATGGAGTCATGCCTGCAATGAAACCTGTTCTCCACCAGAGGAGCATCTCGCCTCACAGTCTGTCTCCCATCAGGCTGCACTGCCTGTGCCTGTGCAGTCAAATGGAAGCTGGTCATGATTCAAAGACACAGATGGAAGCATAATCTCCCTTTTGTTTGTTTTGCTTAGATTATGAGTTATCAGTGAATCCTCTAATGTGTCAGACAATACATGAATGAGATATACAGTCTCTGAAGCAAAATTTTCCAATGTCGAAAATATACAGATGACACAGAAGACTACGATAAATCTGCTACAACCAAGTCATTCCCTCCCCTCCAGAGGGGCTTGAATACAAACATGCAGATTATACCAAAGGATATACACTGAATAAAACAATCTTCATGTTGATGGGTGAATGTTGACATAAGAATCGTTGATTTATTCATAATGGCGTTGTTTATATCCTCTTAGTCTTCATTGTCCTACTCCAATGAATCTTTCAGTAATCCCTCAGAAAGTCAGAGACAGTGCTTTTAGACTCATGTTTGGCTGCTCTTTTATGCAAGATTTATTTCAAATAATGTAACAATACATCCACCAGCATCATGTATAAAATATGACTAATAACACAAAGAATGTGTTAATATCCCATAAGACAACAGGGATTAGTGAAAAATATGGTATAAAACTGCTGTTGATTTTGTGCATACTACTGCATATTTTGTGGTCCTTTCATTTATACTGTATTTTCTTGACTTGTAAGTTTCCATGTAGTACTGTCATAAAACCACTTCATGTGGCCTTCACTTATTGCTTATTGCCAACAAAAAATGCTGAAGGAGGATGATATGCAGTGGGAGTCTAGTTGTCCTACTGACTGTGTGGATAATTCCACTCTATGAATTTTTAAGACTATTTATTTTTAAAGACAGCCTTTGAAATCAACTGTGTACTAAATTACAGAGCAACAAAGATGCCCACTTTGTGTAAAACTGCAATACTGGTAATACAGAATTAAGGACCCAGACTATATAAAAAAAAAAACATCTAAAAAACAAAAAAAAACAAAAAAAAAAAAAAAAAAAAA
>VUQI01034072.1:4385-19293 GCA_015106735.1 Paratilapia polleni | reverse complement strand
CTGCCGTGACCGGTTGGGGATGAGGGGAAACAGAAGAAAGCAGAGGGAGACAGGACAAAAGACACACTATGGGAGAGAGACAGGGTTAATAATAGCTAAAAATGCAAATGGTGTATAAAACACATGGAGAGTGAAAGGAAGTGAGGAAGAGGAAGTGCTCAGTGCATCATGGGAAGCCCCCAGCAGTCTAGGCCTATTGCAGCATAACTAAGGGATGGTTCAGGGTTACCTGATCCAGCCCTAACTATAAGCTCTATCAAAAAGGAACGTTTTAAGCCTAATCTTAAAAGTAGAGAGGGTGTCTGTCTCCCGAATCCAAACTGGGAGCTGGTTCCACAGGAGAGGGGCCTGAAAGCTGAAGGCTCTGCCTCCCATTCTACTTTTAAATACCCTAGGAACCACAAGTAAGCCTGCAGTCTGAGAGCGAAGTGCTCTATTGGGATAATGTGGTAACCATACATGGACCCAGCAGACTGGGAGTTTGACGAGCGGCAGCAAATGGCCCTCTATTTATCCAAGAGGAAAATTGCCCTGATACCATGGCTCACCCCAGAGTGTGAGTCCCTGGCCAGATGGACTTGCCTGGTCCCGGGGTCCCCCTCGGGTTGGGTTGGTTCTCGGCAACGCCGCTCTTCATCATCGCTACAGCAGCTCAGCCCTTCCCCGGCTCCGCCGCTGCTGCAACCCCGCTCACCATCGCTGCCGCTGCAGCCCAGCTCCCTACCGGTCCCAGTGCCAAGGCCCGTTCCAGTGCCGAGGTCCGCGTCAGGGGACGTCTAGAGACGCTGGGCCCGTTCCTGTTCCTCGGGCCACATCTGGAGACGCTGGGCCCGTTCCTGTTCCTCGGGCCGCGTCTGGAGATGCTGGTCCCGTTCCTGTCGTGCAGCCCGCGTCTGGAGACGCCGGGCCGGTCCCTGTTCCTCGGGCCGCGTCTGGAGACACCGGGCCGGTCCCTGTCCCTCGGCTCGCGTCTGGAGACGCCGGGCCCCATCCGGTCCCTGCACCCCGCAGGAGGGTCACAGAACCTCTGCCGGTCCCTGCTCCCAGGACCAGGACCCCCCAGAGCGTCTCTTTAGACCCCCCGGTGTACTCCCTGCCGGCTACTTTAGAGCCCCCGGAGTACTCCGTGCCGGCTGAGTCAGACTGTGTGGCCAGGGCTCGCCACTCCCGAGTGCCACTCCCGAGTGCCACTCCCGAGTGCCACTCCCGAGCCCTCAGACTGTATGGCCAGAGCTCGCCACTCCCGAGCCCTCAGACTGTGTGGCCAGGGCTCGCCACTCCCCGACTCCCAGAGCTTCATGATATTGTCATGATCCCGGGTCATTTTGACCCAGTGCTTTGAGTTATGGACTTTCCAGGTTGTTATTTTCTGTTATTTCGCCACTTAGCCTCTGTCTCTGTTTGTTATTTCCTGTTTTAAGTTGATAGCCTTCCGTCCCTTGTACTTAGTATTTAGCTTTGCTTCCTTTGCCTTGTTACCTGTGATTTAGTTCAGCTGTGTTTCGTTACCCTCCTGTTTTCACTCGCCTCGTTACCTTTTGTGTATTTAAACCCCTAGTCTGCTTGTGTTCATTGTCGCGTCGTCTTCCCTTGCTCTTGCTTTGCCCTTGCCCCTGCCCCTGCCTGTACTTATGCTTTTGCCACATAATCCCATCATAGCTGAGTGTTTTGTGATTTATGTTTTTCTTTGGGTCTTCCAGTAATAAAAGCTGAGTTTTAAGTTTAGTTCTGTCTCGAAGTCCTTCATTTGGGTCCACCTCCGGCCTGCCACACAGCATCATATGACAGATATACATGCATCAGAGGTTTGAGTTAGACTTTCTCGTTGTCTCATTTTGATGGAAAGGGTAATAAAATTCTGTCATAATGTAATTTTACTTGTCCATCCAAACATCCATTTTCTTAACTGCTTGTCCAATTCAGGGTCACGGGGGGCTGGAGCCTATCCCAGCTGTCATAGTGTGAGAGGCAGAGTATACCCTGGACAGGTGACCAGTCTGTCACAGGACTACCACAGAGACAAACATTCACACCTACAGTCAATTTAGAATCGCCAATAAACCTAATCCCATGCATGTCTTTGGACTGTGGGAGGAACCCACGCAGGCACAGGAAGAAAATGCAAACTCCACACAGAAACCTTCGAATTCAGAACCTTCTTACTGTGAGATGACAGTGCTAACCCCTGCACCATTGTGCTGTACCTGTCATTGTCATTTTAATTTTAATTTTGAAAACAACTCCATCACAATAACTAATGCACACAAAACGTATGAGGGCATAGACAGAAAAGAAACACTGACTGTTGCATCACATCTCATGTCATCATACAAGAAGTAGATGAAGTAATATTTTTATGCTTACATGGAAATATGAACTTAAGCTGGGTGCTTGCTAATCAAATGCATCAAGGTAGATTGCTACAGAGGCAATACCTTTTCCATTTTACTTCATTGTGCCCTCTGCCCCCAGACTGAAATTACTAGCGCCCTTTCAGCCAGAGTTTTATAGCTGGGGGAACATTTCTCCCAGGGAAGTTTTCAGGAGTCACCAAACGTCTCTGAATGTGGGACTTTCTGATCTTGCAAACAATCAGTTCACAAAGAGGAAATCCTGTAATTCATGTAGAACTCCTTCAGCACAGGAAAACAGCTGTACCTGTGTTCACAGATGCTCCAATACATTGATGGAGGAGTCTACTATATATGTTTAATGATATCTTATGCAACACAAACCACCAACTGTGCCTGTCCAGGAATTATTCAGTGTTACGGCAGATCCACCATTAGTACTGTGGTCTGCCAAAATGACAAACGGCCTTTCATCAGTCTTTTTCTTCAACCTGTGAACATGTCCGTCACCACTGCAGATTTTTACATCATTGAGGGAAAATATTTTGTTAACATGACCTCTGACATGCATAATATGTGAAATCCAACAAAGAAAGCAACCATATCAGGATGTAATTATAGAACATAAATACACTGACTGACTAATTGCAGAAACAATGTGAACCTTTGTGTGGTTTAGTACAATTTGATTCAGCGTTTTCCCAGTGGACTGCACGAAAGCTATGAAACTACTTACTCTGTATTTTCCACCTTTGTGAACTAAAGGACTATAGCATGTACATGTAGATCATCCTGCTCAAACCCATCTAGAGGCATCTATAAGTATTAAAAAAGGCCTATTTTTTTCCAGCATTTTTCAAGTTGTGCAGGCTCTCATGTGGTGCATGACTTTAAAGAAACAAAAAGTTAATACCTGCCATGAAATACTGAGTGTAAGGGGAAAAAAAAAAAAAGCCTGACCTCTTCATAATCTCAAGACGCCACAGCTCCTGTATTTCACAGATCCATGCTCGTTTTTGCCTTCTAGTCATTCCTACAGTGGGAAACAGACTGCAACACCCACTGCTACCATCTGCCAGTCTGCACCAGCCTGACACGGGTTAGCAGGTTTTCACATTATGGAGCAGCTCACGAGATTCATCTGCTTCCACATAGGGAAAAAAATGAAACAGGATAAATTACTGGAGCGATCAACTAAAACTACCTCTAAAAGTTTTCATAGACAAACTTCTAACTATCTTAAAGAAACAAAGTTTTCTCTCAGTCATCCTCGAAAGTCAAGAAGTCATCATGAGCTGTGTGAGATCACAGCAACATTGATTAAAAGACAGAGTAAAAATAAGACAAAGGTGTGTGTGAGTGTGGGTGTTTGTGAGGCAGTAACTATAAGCCAGTAGGAGTTCGGGTACATGGTTACGCAGAGAAAATGTCAATTAAAACAAAGCCACTAAAAGTAATTGGTTTAGACTGATATGACAGCATGATATCTCAATTATATATCTGACAACTTTGATAAAGATAATGATATTCATGTATAATTTCATTACTACGGATAAAACAGATCGTCATTACCATAATTAATTTGCAGCTCCAAACTTGAACACAAAATTCAAGGACAGCTTTTGGGGTTGTTGGTAAAAGTAACCTGAAACAAGTATTTCAAATATATACAGTCATGTGGAAAAGAAAGTACACCCTCTGTCAGTTCGAACTTTTTATGGATCAGGACATACTAAAAAAATCATCAGATCCTTACCAGGTTCTAAAATTATTTAACTACAACCTCAGATCAACAAAAACACATGACATATTACACTGTTATTATTTAACAAAAACTAAGTCAAAATTAAGAAACAGTGTGTGAAAAACTACAGACACCCCATGATTCAGTAGCTTGTAGAACAAAATGAAGCAACAATAACTTGAAGTAATCATTTTCTATATGACATTATCAGTCTCTCACATCATTGTGGAGGTATTTTGGCCCACTCTTCTTTAGAAAGTTGCTTCAGTTCATTGAGGTTTGCAGGCATTTGTTTATGCACACCTCTCTTAAGGTCCCACCACAACATTTCAGTCAGGTTGACGTCTGGACTTTGACTGAGCCATTGCAACACCTTGATTCTTTGCTTTTTCAGCCATTCTGTTGCAGATTTTCTGGGATCATTGTCCTGTTGCATGACCCAATTTCAGCCAAGCTTTAGCTGTCAGACAGATTGCCTCACATTTGACTCTAGAATTCTGGTATACAAAGGGGTTCATGGTCGACTTAATGACTGCAAGGGGCACAGGTCCTGTGGCTGCAAAACACGCCCAAATCATCACTCCTTCACCACAGTGCTTGACAGTTGGTATGAGGTGTTTGTGCTGATATGCTGTGTTTGGTCTATGGTCAATATGGTCAAACATCTCCATGTTGGTCTCATCTGTCCAAAGGACATTGTTCCAGAAGTGTGGTTTGTTCAGATGCAACTTTGCAAACCTAAGCTGTGCTGGCATGTTCTTTTTCGAGAGAAGAGGCTTTCTCCTGGCAACCCTTCCAAACAACTCATATTTGTTCAGTCTTTTTCTAATTCTACTGCCATGAACTTTAACATTTAACATGCTAACTGAGGCCTGTAGAGTCTGATATGTAGCTATGGGGTTCTTTGCAGTTTCTCTGAACACTGCATGGTCTGACCTTTGGTGAATTTGCTGGGACGTCCACTCCTGGGAAGATTGGCAGCTGTCTTGAATGTTTTCCACATGTGAATAATCTTTTTCACTATAGAATGATGGACTTCAAATTGTTTGGAAATGGCCTTATCACTCTTCCCAGATTGATGGGCAGCAACATTTGCTTCCCTTAGATCATTGCTGATGTCTTTCCTCCTTGGCATTGTTTTAACACACACCTGAATGCTCCAGACCTCCAAGCTGCCAAAACTTCTCCCTTTATAGACATGGTCACACTTGCTGATGATCAGTTAATCAAGTGCACTGTCCCCCTTAATTCCTACTGAATCATGGGGTGTACTGAGTTTTTCACACACTGCTTCTGCATTTTGTCTTAGTTCAATAAATAATGACATGGTGCAATATGTCATGTTTTGTAGTTCATCTGATATTGTATTTACCTAACTTTAAGACCTGGTAAGGACCCCATGATTTTTTTTATTATGTCCCAATATGTAAAATCTTAGAACTGAAAGACGGAGTACTTTCTTTTTCACTTTATATTATAAATGGGATGACATACGAGACTATGTATGAGTATACCTGGCATACATGTAGAAGGTTATAGGTTTATTTAGATCTGATATTGCTAATTCTGACAAATATATTCCCAGATCTCAATGCGAGAGTTTTAAATAGTTTGATTCTTAGTTTTAATAGTCTAAACCCTAGTGAAATTCAGTTTACAGTGATATAAAACACAGAAAGAAGCTGTAGACAGCAAATGTTTGTGCTGAGCTAATATTGATTGCTTCAGTAATGTTGGCTTTATAACTACTATGTAAAAGACAGATGCAACCCACTGATTTTTGCCACTGTGATGTTAGTTTTCTGGAGCCAGAAATGCTCCAGGAGTTATTAAATACAGTTTTTAATTTTTGCTTGTTAATTAGCACTGTAACATGGCATGTGAAATGCTACAAATACATAAACAAGCCACACATGCCTAAAGCAGCATGCTATTGATATGGAATGATAATATGTAGGTTTTGCTGTCATAGAAAATCCCATAAAGTGAATATAGGTAAAAGTCTCCACAGAAGGAAGCTGACAGGAGGCCAAATCATGTGTCAAACAGATGGAAATTAGAGGTGTCACAAAGTATTTGTTTTTTGACAGATGCTAACTGCCAGAGAAAATCAGTTTAACCGTTTCGTGACAGGAGAGTGTGTGAGCATGAGACTCAAGCATTAGCTGCACTTAAAAACAAACCCGGACAAGCTAAACACATCTGCCAATTCTCACTTTTATGTGAGAAAACCCTTAAAGAGAAAACCTTAAAAGCCAAGTGTGACAAAGACTAAGGCCTCAGTCACACAGGCCTAGAGACCAGTTGGCAACCCCCCCATAAACCTCCTGTCACTAAGGAAAAATGTGTATTTCCAGACTGGTTGGCCTGTGTAACCAATTTCACTTGTCGACATCCAGCAACCAAAGAGTGTGCTGCACCAAAAACATCCTTGTGATTGCTTTGGTCACTAGCAGATTGCCACGGTCACCCATCATTTGGCACTAACTTGTCTCCAAACACTCGCCATTTACTCTCTGAGCTGTAGTGAAACATGAAAACGTGTGGCACAACCTGGAAACGGACACTGTTTACCTTGAAAGTACAACCACAATTCCAAAAAAGTTTGGATGCTGTGTAAAATGTAAATTAAAAACAGAATGCAATGATTTGCCAGTCTCATAAACCCATATTTTATTCAGAGTAAAATATAGAAAACATATCAAATGTTTAAACTGAGAAAATTTACCATTTTAAGATAAAAATAAGGTCATTTTGAATTTGATGGCAGTGACACGTCTCAAAAAAGGTGGGACATGGCCATGTTTACCACTGTGGAGCATCTCCTCTTTCTTTAACAACAGTCTGTAAATGCCTGGGAACTGAGGAGACCAACTGCTGGACCTTTGGGAGAGGAATATTGTCCCATTCTTGTATTGTATAGGATTCTAGTTGCTCAACAGTCCTGGGTCTTCTTTGTTGTGTTTTTAGTTTCCTAATGGGCCAAATGTTTTCAGCTGGTGAAAGGTCTGGACAGCAAGCACACCATTTCAGCACCCAGACTCTTCTACTATGAAGCCATGCTGTTGTAACGGATGCAGTATGAGGTATAGCATCATCTTGCTGAAATATGCAAGGCCTTCCCTGAAAAAGACGTCATCTGGATGGGAGCATGTGTTGCTCTAAAATCTGTTTATACCTTTCAGCATTGATTGTGCCTTTCCAGATGTGCAAGCTGCTAATTCCACTAGGCACTAATACACCCCCATACCATCAGAGATGTAGGCTTTTGAACCGAGCCCTGATAACAAGCCACATGGTGCCTCTCCTCTTTAACCGGGAGGACGCGGCATCCATGTTTTCCAATTTCAAATTTCAATTCGTCTGACCACAGAACAGTTTTCCACTTTGGTTCAGTCCACTTTAAATATACATATGACTTCTTCTTTGCATGACAGAGCTTTAACCTGCTTTTGTGGATGGCACGGTGAACTGTGGTCACAAACAGTGATTTCTGTTCCTGAGCCCATGCAGTGATTTCCATGACAGGATCATGCCTGTTTTCAATCCAGTGCCACCTGAGGGCCCAAAGATCACAGGCAGCCAGTATTGATTTTCAGCCCTGGCCCTTGCGCACAGAGGTTTCTCCAGATTCTCCAGATGATATTATGCACTGGAGATGATGAGATATTCAAAGTCTTTCCAATTTTATGTTGAGGAACATTATTCTGAAATTGGTCCACAATTTGTAGACACAGATTGGTAAACCTCTGCCCATCTCAAAATGCTCCTCCAGCTGTTTCTTTTTTACTACCGCTTACTTTTCCTGCCTTAAATTGCCCATTAAGTTGTCCCAACTTTTTTGAGATGTGGTGCTGGAATCAAATACAAAATTAGCTAATATTTTTTATGAAATAGTAAAATGTCTCAATTCAAACATTTGATGTATTTTCTATATTCTTTGGTGAATAAAATATGGGTTTGTGAGACTTGCAGATCTTTGCAGTCTGTTGTTATTTACGTTTTACACAACATCCCTACTTTTTAGGAATTGGGGTTGTAAAAGTTGTGCCTTTCTGCTGCAACCGACACATTTCAAAAGGCATAACATTTACTTTGAAGGTGAATGGTCTGTGTTTCCAGTTTGTATCGCACTTTTCACAGTTTCACTACTGCTTGGCGAATAGTTTGCAATTGTTTGCGGACAAGTCGGCATGCATTCATGCAAACAGCTGGTGACTGCAGCAACCTGCTAACGACCAAAACAAGGAGGTTTTCAGTGCAGCACCGTATACCTCATCATGACCAATTTCATGCTAGTGACTGCCAGCATGCACTCTCCAACTGGTCACCGAATACACACTTTTCCCTAGTGACAGGTGGTTGCCAAGGGGTCACTGACTGCCAGCAACCACTCGCCAACACTTTGGAGAATGCACATTTTTCCCTAGTGACCAGTGGTTGCCCAATGGTCACTGACCAATCTCTAGACCTGAGGGACTGGGGTCTAAGTAAGCAGTTTGGGGGCAACATTGCCATTATTTTGGAGTCTTGCTTTTTCCCACCTAATGAACTAAGTCACTCTCTTTTAGCTCTGCTTTTGGTCTCTACCATCTCCTGTGGAAAATACAGTTCTATTTGAGCAGTTTGTTGTTAATTGTGTCTAGCTGCAAATAGGATAAGTTGTAGATCAAGCACCCACAATGACCTGAAACTTACTATCAGGTTCTGTAAAAGCAAGGAGCTCTGCAGATTTGGGTGCTAATGAGCACTGTCACATTGCCTTTTTATATAAGAATTACTCTTTACATTTTTTAAATGAGCTTAAAAACAATTTTGTACTATTAGAAAATTAAACGTTTTATTTATGCTCAAGTTCATGTTGCATATTGCGTCTCTTGGAAAAGTACTCTTTTAGGGTTAATTATGTGTGTCTCTTATTGGTTGCCGTGCCACCTATTATTAACATTTTTGTGACTGTCATTAGCAGTGTAGGTATCTTCTCCCAGCAGCTGCTGATTGATCATCAACATTGACCCCAATCTACACTGAGACCTCTGAGACCCTCATCAGGACAGTGTGTGAAACAGAAATAATATATTTGACTTGGCTGGAGAGACCAAAAGGCTCCTAGATGATCCAGTATGTCATTTTATCTGTCCGTGTCCAGGCTGCAGCCGCTGCAACCGCCGCTGCATCAATCACATCGCACTTCCCTCCCCATCAATATAAATGCAAATCACACAATCTGGTATTGCTGTGTGGATTATGACTTAGCAATAGACTGTCTGTGCAAAATGATGCAGTGAAAGGTCACCAGCTCATTAAGTTCGGGCGATTTCCAAGACTGCTACGCAGAGTAGAAGGGGATGAGCTGACTCGTCTGTACACTGTAAAGAGCAACAGTATCGTGGGGCCATTTTAAGATATGCAGAGCTGAGACTGCTGTATTTGGCAGCAGCTGTATGATGTTTCAAATCACTTTCAGAAAGGTAAACCTGCTCAAGATATCTATGTGACCTTTTGTCATTTGATTCTATGTTGGTATCCACTGGAAATTTCACATATTTTCCATTTTGTTTGCCTGTTGCTGAACTTTCTTTATTTCAGTTTCTCAAGTTGACATGAGATGATTTATTACCTTCCAGTAAATTCTAAAATTTAGAAAGAAGGAAGACAGTTTTATATGGGGAAAATGTTTGTGTGCATTTTAAGTAGCACAGGGTTTAAGTGGCCAATAACTGAAAATCCCCATTGGCCACATTACAAATTAATGTTTCATGACATGACTGGGCTTTGGACTTGTTCCCTAGTGATGAAGGCACACACAAAAACACGCACAAAATGAAAGGAAAGGTACTGATTTAAATTGCATTTTATTTTAACTGAAAAAACCTGTATTCATTCTACAGAATGAAGAAGTGGCCAATCAGCACTCTGGCCTGAAAGGAGGCCAAGGTTTTAACTTATTTTGTTTCCCTACATCTCCTTTGGTGTTCACTGCCTCGGCACTTACAAATATTTCTGTTCCCCTCGGGGATTAAATGAAATAACTTATTTTTAGTGATTGCTATTTGTTGGTCAAAATTTCCATTACTGAATACAAGCAAAAAATGATATTCTCATTAGCCTTAGCTGTACTCTTTTTAGTACTTATTAACAGATGTTACCATGCCAACACATTAAATTAAAATGGTGAACATGGCAATCAGTTACACCTTGCTAATGGGTTGAACCCACTTTTGCCTTCAAAACTGCCTTTTTTGTGGCACAGATTCAACAAGGTGCTGGAAACATTCCTCAGAGATTTTGGTCCATATTGACATGATAGCATCACACAGTTGCTGCAGATTTGTCAGCTGCACATCCATGATGTGAATCTCCCATTCCACCACATCCCAAAAGTGCTCTATTGGATTGAGGTCTGGTGACTGTCGAGGCCATTTGAGTTCAGTGATCTCATTGTTATGTTCAAGATACAATTTTGAGATGGTCGGAAGATGGGTACACTGTGGTCATAAAGGGATGGACATGGTTAGCAACAATACTCAGGTAGGCTGTGGCATTTACTAAATGATGCTCAGTTGGTACTAAGGGACCCATGGTGTGTCAACAAAATATCCCCCACACCATTACACCACCAGCACCAGCCTGAACTTGTGATACAAGGCAGGATAGATCCATGCTTTCATGTTATGCGACTTTACCATCTGAGTCTTGCAGTAGAACGCGAGACTCAGATCAGGCAACATTATTCCAATCTTCTGCTGTCCAATTTTTGGTGAGCCCATGCAAATTGTAGCCTCAGTTTCCTGTTCTTAAGTGACAGGAGTGGCACCCAGCGTGGTCTTCTGCTGCTGTAATCCACCTGCTTTGAGGTTCAAAGTATTGTGCGTTCAGAGATGCTCTTCTGCATACCTTGGTTGTAATGAGTGGTTATTTGAGTTACTGCTGCCTTCCAATCAGCTTGAGGCAGTCTGACCTCTAACATCAACAAGGCTATTTCGCCCAGAGAACTGACGCTCACTGGATATTTTCTCTTTTTTGGACCATTCTCTGTAAACCCTAGAGATGGTTGTGTGGGAAAATCCCAGTAGATCTGAACTTCAGCAGGTCATCTTGACCATGTTTACAGACCTAAATGCATTGAGTTGCTGCCATGTGATTGACTAATTAGATATTTCTGTTAACAAGCAGTTGAACAGGTGTACCTAACAAAGTGGCTGGTGAGTGTAGTTCCACTATAAATAGGGGACTATGCATAAAAAGGTCTCTATTTACTAGACAGTTAGCATAGTATTTTTGTTAAATTCTTTGAATTGAAACTCTGCACTTCAATCACATCTTGATTTTTTGATTTAAAATCCACTGTGGTGGTGTGCAGAGGCAAAATTACAAAAACTGTCTTTGTCCAAATACTTACAGAACCTCCGGTCTTCATCTCAACCAAGTTGCTCACCCTAGCATAGCAGGCTAGAACCAGCCCTGATTCACCTCTCCCCAAATTGTATAAATCACACCTGTAGGAGCCATTTAATGGAGGTATTCAGCCCCTGATTTAACACAAACACCGCACAAACTGCTGGTCAGAGTGATATGAAATTTGCTGCTGGTAATCTCAGTGAGCTTCCTCTGTTGCCACTTTCAGATCAAAATGTGAACTCTGCTCATAGATTTTACCTTATTTTGGACAATATGCTAAATATAGTATAATGTTTGGAGATAATTTACTTGAATTTCACACACTTCCCTTCTGGTTGCACATCTATAAATGCCTTCCTGCCCTACATGCCTGTTTGTTCTCATTTCAATCTCCCACCCTCCATCCCCCTTTCTCGTTTTCTCACCTGTTCTTGTCAGTACCAGGGAGATCTGCCTGGTCTCAGGTCTAGATCTTTGCTTACTCCATCTGCCATTCTCTTTCCGTAAACATTGTCTAATTATATTTGAGATTATGGTCTATGCTTGTCTCTAGTGCAAACTTCACGATAAGCATGTTAAGACTATATGAATGGAGAATGTTGTGTTTGTTCTGTTACATGCACAGAGAAAATAGACACCTCTGCTTTGGACTTAATCTAGTGATGGCTAAACTGCAGCCTCAAACAGTCCATTTAAATTGCAGACCTTTCTCCACTCCAGGGATAATTACCCCCATTATTCTATTGATCAAGTGGCACCTGAAAATCCCTTTAATGTCTTACCCTCTTTGTATTTAGCAGCAGCAACACGCTTCCTATGATGTATAAGCAAAAAGTTCTTTTTTTAAAAGGGCTATAATGGCTCTGTGGGCACCGGTTCAACCTCCAGATAAACCAAATGTCCACCTGTGTCAAACTGTGGTAGAGGAACATTAAACCCCTCCTGTTGCTTCTTTGTGCTTGTAAATCCTTGTTCTTTTATCAGTGGAATAAAGCCCTGGGACTATCGGTATAAAACACAGAAAGAAATAGACATTTTGTGCATGGACTCAAATGTGAAAGAAGTATAGGTCTTGTTATTCATTCATGACAGCACCCCCTTCCCTGTCCATCCCCACAGAGGTGTCAGTGGTGTGGCAGCCACCCTCATTTGTTTTGCAAACTAATTCAGAGCTATCAGCCGCCAGGCCGATTAATTAGGCAATTGGTCGGAGAGCAGAGGGAGTTTTTCACAGCAAGGTCACTGCGTGAGGTGTCCAGTATTCTCATCTCCCTACTTCAGGTCTTTGTAAACTTCTTACATCATCTAAGGATTTTATTACATTAAATTACATATTTAAACTGGTTACAGCTTCACAGTTTTGAGAAGAAACAACTATGGATTTATTTTCTATATATATTTCCCCTGTAAGTCTATATATTGACTTATCAGTGTATTAAGAAAAGATGAAGAAATCCAAAGGGGGTTAGAGCTTGTTGTTTGGCCCAGTCTCATGGCAAGTCTTGATATAGTCACAAAATCTTTTTGTTTATGTATATGGACAGGAATTGTCATCATCTCAGCATGACTTTGAAAGTAATGCATGTGTCATGCCGGCACCATGTATTTTTATGAGGTAATCTAGAAAGAAGCATCTTGGAAATAAGTGGTAAACCTGTTATTACCGAAACCAGAATATTTTTAAACTAAACCAAACAGCAAGTTAAAACAAAAGTACATAACAAATGAAAACGCAACTTCAGTTTGAAAGTAATGCCAGAGAAAGTTGAAGACGCAGCACGTCAAAAGCGGGCAAAAGATGCAGACCGAGAACCCCAGCTGCTGTTTCTGATGCATAAACTGCAAATAAACAACGCACTATTTTGCCCCAAATCCTCATCCAGCAAACCTCTCGGCTATGAGGGGAAAGCCCAGCCACACACCTGGACAATCAGCCAGTGAAATTTGCCCTCTTTGCGATGCTGGAGACTTTTTCATCTTTGGCCTGTGACGCTGTATGGACTGTGATCTCACAACGGTTTCTTGTAAACCTAGTGGAGTTTTTATCAGAAGTCTAAATATTTATGAACATGCTACAAGTGACTATTTATCTATTTGCATTGTAATAATAATAATAATAATTCAAAGAACAAACACAGTTTGACATATTCAAATTTAAAATTCATAGAAAATAAACAAAGATAGATACATGAAATCTGTTTTTTACATGTTAATCTAGAAGTTTTGACATTTTGGGAAACATAAAAAAGTTAAAAAATGAAAAGTTTGGACTTTAGGTTGATTTTTGCATGCTGCGTTACATTTTGGCCCCATGTGGGAATGTAACCATTGAATGACAATTGACTGGTGCATCTTCTACCACTTTCTGCCTCTTCAAGTATGTAAGAGCCCGCTTGGGTCAAATAACAGTAATATAACTTTTGTCTTCAAAAGGTGGATGCGAGACTCCATGCAGACATCTGCATGCTTGCAATTTTTTCATAAGCGCAGACTCATCCTCAGAGATACTACATCCAATAAGTATAACAGGAATGACTACTCACCTGTGGTGTCTGCAGCTGTCTCTGCATCTTGCCTAAATGTAAGGCTCCGTGCAGACACCTATGTGCAATTTTTGTTACCTTGTGGACCTGTGGTCCATGTGACGGCACCTACTGTATATACATCCTTTAGGCAGACTCAAAGTGGACATGAACAAAAGGAGAATAGGAACAACTACTGGTCCATGGTATCCATCCACGCAATTGAGTATAATCATGGCCTTATATTCTTTTGCCACTCTGCACATAGAAATTTGCAGACATCATGTACAAGTAGTTCTTATAATGCTACTTTCTAGTCTATTTGAAGGATGCATGCCTGTGAAGACAAGCCCAAGCAGTCACAATAAACTGGAGGGCATGCGGACGTCTGCACAGAGTTCACCTTCTGATGATGAAATTTACAATACTGTGACCCAAGCGGACCCTAGCATACTTACAAATGCGCACATTGTCATAAGGTGGACTGGTGTTGCTCTGTCTGGCAACCCTACAATTTGTGTCCATGAACATGACTAAATAGTTTAGATTTCTTGACTGTGTCACAAACTCTTTGGTCTGTATTGCAGCTGTTTTTCCCATGTCCATGCACATCACAAACATTGAAAATTCGCATACATGGACATGAATTAATAGATTAAATTTCGTGACTACTTCAGGATGTGTTGTAATGATTTATACACATAACCAGCATGTTAGCAGTTAGCAGCACCCACTTTAGACTAATGGCTCATGGTGACCCTTAGCACATGACTGCATGAAAAACTGGGTAGAAGAGCTGCAAAAAAAAAAAAAAAAAAAAAAAAATTATTTAATTTAAAAAAAAAAAAAAACGAAAAATAAAAAAAAAAAAAAATAAAAAAAAAAAAATA
>VUQI01034067.1:0-10163 GCA_015106735.1 Paratilapia polleni | reverse complement strand
AAAACATCATCAGACTCCTCTCTCATCAACTAAGTCAGTAAAAATGGGAGGTGGTATTTCATCTGAATGTGGCACAGGTCTCATTGCTGATGGCAGGTTAGAGTAACTGATAGATGATTTAGTTTTGGAACTGTATCCAGAAATATTGAACAAACAGAAGTAGCAGTCATCAAAGTGATTCTGTGGCTCCCTCCATACCATTGGAATAGCAAAACCCAAGCTCCTTCTCTTTCCCTTAGTCCATGCTCGGAGATTTTCAGCACATGCCCGGCAAACTGAATGAGGTGCCCGTGGCATGTCTTGGTCGCCCAATTTCATACCAAAATAAGTATGCCTTTTTCATAAAATCTGTTATGTTTTGTCGCTGTTTGGATGTAGGGAAGCATCCACAGATATAGCAAAAGAACCCTCATCTGGATCATGTTTACAATTGCCACTTGTGAAACAATGTGATGTGACAGAGCAAAATGGATATTATTTTTGAAATCAGCAACCCAAAACTAGTAAAGAGCGAGTGTTAGATTTCATGCAGCAAATATGATGCAGGGCGGTGTTACAGAAAGACCTACTCTTGTCAACCAGTATACTAACACTCTCTGAGTTTGCAGTGTGTCGGTTTACTTGGGGCAGTTGGAGCCTATCCTGACAGGGCAAAAAGCAGAGTACGCCACGGACAGGTCGCCAGGGCTCACAGAGACAGACAACTATGCACTCTCACACCCACATCTATGGCCAACTCACCAATTAACATTATCTCACATCTTTGTACTGTGGGAGAAAACCCACACGGATGTCACAGGGAGAAAATACAAACTCGATGCAGAAAGTTCGCAGGTTACCAGGAGGTTCAAATCTTGAGACGACAGCGCTAACCACTGCACCAAAAAGTCCCATTAAAAGCAATTAATTAAGGATCCATCGCAGAAAACCACTGGATTTTTTTCATGCAAATGACACAACTCCATTTAATTTTGGTGGAAAGCCACTGACCTTGAGAAAATGAGCATAGAAGATACCATAGAAATGATGTGCACATGTATCAAAAAAAGTGTAATCCTGGCAGCATTTTTCCATTTCTGACATGTATTTTGGTGTTAGCTATATGAATAGAATATCTCTAGTATCATGCTTCCAAATAGCAGAAATCTCTCTCTCTCTCTCTATATATATATATATATATATATATATATATATATTTTTTTTTTTTACATTCTGATAATGAAAAGGGGTAACTCTTCAAGCAAACTTTTCCCACTGGGGTGAGACTCTCACCTAACCAGTTCTCAGCTATAGTTCAGCTGGAGCATTTACAACATGTGCTGCTGTCACTGGCTTTAGTTTAGGTGTCGAAAAAACGGTGTTGGTTACTCAAACATCCCAGAGACAAACTGGAGCAGAAACTAGTCAGGAACAGTACTCAAGTATGACACACATTGGTATGTGCCACACCCTAAAACAAGACATTTCAGGAGGTAGATGCTGGTCTTTTTTTGGTGATCTAAATCTCAAAAACAATTAAATTTACAGTTAACCCCCTCCATCTACTGTAATTACCATGTCAAGCCAACGTTTGCTTAGCAAAGGGAGTCCCCAGAAACCAAATGACCTGGACAGTTTCAGCCACCACTCATAAAACAACCCTTTTCATCCTTAGGACCCAGAATGGGTGCACAATAACTTTTTTTTGGGGGGGGGGGGCAGAAAATGCAATCTCTCGCTCTGGCTCCACTGGTCAACTTTACCTATGACATTTAGGCCATTTAAGGAATTGGAGGACAAGAACTGCATATTTACTGCATATTGCACCAGTCAAAAGTTCAAGTGGGATTTTCACTTGAACAGTCCGATACCCCCTCATTCATTTACATTCTCAAGAAAATACATTTTTTATACAACGTTAATTTATTTTGTGAATAAATAACAATTTGATTTGATACATTTCTAAATCTGACTTACAGATTTCAAAAGGACTTTGATGTTTGAAAAGCTCTGTAGTGCATGGAGTTGTACTGACACCGAGCTTGATCAAGATTGTAAAATATGTACATGAGGCAAGAATCAAAACTCTAAATTATCAATAGAGTAAACACTGAAGTATTATTAACATGGTTAACATTCATGACTTGAGTGAGCTGACATTCAAAATGATCTATAATCACCCGTTGATATATTTAGCTTGACTGTAGATCTAGGAATTACTTTCCTTTCTTGAAAAATCATCTTCCAACTGAGAAGTCATCACGTATCAGACAGGTTGTTTTGTTCACTATATTATTATGTCATTAAATAGTATTTGCAAATTTTCTTCACAAAGAACAGTCCATTGAAATCAAGTGTACTTGGTTTTACTGCTCCACTAATCCAAACCAGTAACACGTGTCCTGTTTTAGTACTGATCAGTCACACTCAGTGACGTAACTTCACAGTTAACAGGTATGTGAGGAAGATCTGCCAGCCACATTATTACTAATAAAATGTCATCTTCAAAAAGGGGAAAATCAACTGATTGATTTTACATGTGTAAAACTAGGGGAAGGTACATCAGATTTGAGGAATAAATTTAGACTTTTGCAGGTAAAACAATTCAGTGATTTCAACATAAACATAACTGTTTTTTTTTTTCCAAGTCATTATTATGCATAGTTACAAATCACTTAAATAACTGACCAAAGCAGGCTGTAATAACCACAGTAAGAAGGTTCTTGCAACACACCTTTGCTTGCCAGTTGAGAATCCAAATGCAGAAAACCAACTTTAAATGCATTTAATCAAGACACTGCAATGTGACACGGTTGCCTCCATAATGATGACATGCACATTAAACCAAATGCCTGCTCATGGCACTGCTCTTGAAGAAATGACTTGCAGAAATGCTAGCCATCTAGTTAAAGGTGTACATGGATGGGCATGTAGTGTCTGATTGAAAGGAAATTTTTACATTGCATCCTTACACTAGCCTCCTTATGTTCTGCTGCTGTTGGTATTGACTTATTCAACCTTAAAACCTTGAATGATAAATTCTTTATACAGAGTCAATACTGAGAGCTCCTTTTTTTTTGCTAACCCATCACCTGTGATAAAATAACATCCAAGGCTTAAGAGCAAATCCTTTGGGGAAAGAAAAAAAGTCTGTATTATCAATGAACTGTTCTCTGAGCATTTATTCAGATCCACCTCAGATCTTCCCGAGCCTCATATGAGCAAACCGAGGCCTCTTTTATGAGTTATCACCTAGCCGTTCAGTCTCTGTGTAACCACCTCTCTGTACATGATCGAGATGTACACAAAGAGAAGTAGAATTACAAAGAAATCGTCCATGAATCCCAGAAGACCAAAGAGCGCTTCGGGGAGGATGTCGAGCGGAGAGGCCAGGTAGGTGAGTGCCCCAATCAGGCACAGGAGAATTCGAATCCTGAACATCCAGAAGAGGCCACCCACAGTAAACATCTCTCTAAAGGCATGGCGAAGCAGGGTGGGCACATCCCGCAGTCTGTCCATAAACTGAGGGGAACCAGAGAAACAGAAAGACAGCACTCTCCTCAGTTATGATGCACAGGTCTATATCTCATTGTATACTTTTACTTCTATTTATCAAAAGTGCAGCAGACTATAGGCATTGAGAATGATATTGATGAATAATATTGCAAAGCACAGCAGCTGATACAGATTCTAACATACTATAACAAATTTCTACCATATCAGGACAATGAAAATGTTCTAGCAGATCTTCAGACCATTTCCATTTCAAATGTTTTTTAAAGTAGTCTGAAAGGAATATTAATATGAATATAAGGTGTGATAACAGAGTTACTCAATTTCTGTCTCGTAAAAAAAAAAAAAAAGTAGACTTGCCCCCCCCTCTTTTTATATATAAACATTAGCGGGGTTCTACACCATGAATTCTTCCCCAAGGGTAAGGCTACAAATACATAGTTCCACTGTAACATCCTGAGACATCTGATGGGGGTATTTCAGCACAAACCACCTGAGTATAGTGAAAATGCAGGACTTTTCTGTCCACACCAACACATCTTTGTTCACTACCTGCTCTGTTTGCCCAGTTTGACACCCTGCAACTTTGTCCCCTTCCTCATAATATTCAAGTTGAAGGGTCACCATTTTGACATACTGGAGGAGATCCAGTGTCCGTCACAGAAGCACAAGTGCAAGTGGTGAGAACAGAACTTACACGGATTGATCTAAATAATAGCAGCAGCACATGCATAGGTGCAGTGCTGTCCACCTATAAAGGGAGACTGACCAAATTTGAATCAGGTTTGATTTTTATGCTTTTTTTTTTTTTTTTAATATAAAGTAAGGCAAACCTAAAACCGCAGCCCAAATAAATATTTGTGTGAAATATACTCACAGATCTCGGCTGGCCGGAGAACCTGCGGTTGTAATCGTTAATGTCTCTTAATATAAGCTGAGGTTCAGCCTCCCCATCCTGCACCCTCTGAGGACCAGCGTGCTCATGAAATAGTGGGAAGAGCAACGTTACCTGGAAAAGAGAAAAATAAATAAATAAATAAATATTATATATATATTTTGAAGACAGATACTGATATAAAATACTGATTTAAAAATCCAATATTCCAATATATCAGCCAATATTTTTTTTTCCCCAGACATACGAAACAGAAACAGAGTACCCTAACATTTGATATGTGTAGTTATTATTTACTCGTTTACACTCTGCCTGTCTCTGGATATGGCTCTACTGAGTAGTGGTTTACCAATTTGCTTGACAAGCGAAAAGTCGCTGGTTCGATTCCAGCTGAAGACACAAATCCCCCTTTGGGATTGTATAAAACTCTGCCAAACCAAACATGTGGACCTACCTGCTGTGGCGACCCCTTGTGAGAAGGGTTCTCGGTGCTCGGATCAGCTGGTTGTTGTGTTTGTGGTATTCTAAATGTATGTTGCAGACTGCCCTCTGGTGGACAAACCATTCAACATCAACACTCATAACATGGTTGAAGGGTGTTTCTCCTGCCTCTCCTTTACTTTTGTAATTTTCATGTATTTATTTGCAGATACGGATATATTGGCAAACAGCTAATATCGGGCGGGCTTTATGCATAGCAGCGCATAACTGACACATCACTCATCACCAACACCCATTTTCAACAACTGTGACAGTAAATAGAAGCCAAAAATTTTAATCTGGGAGGTAATGCGGTGCATTCACACATATGAATACAAAGCAGCTGGCAGTATCTCGCCAGTAACGGCTGCAGTCAGGCCTCGCTCACAATAAACAGCAGCTGTCACTGTCCCAGTTTATTGAATCCCCATGTGTGAATGGCTCATTATAGTGTAAGAGATGCTGAGAGCTACCTGCAGGTCTGGCAGAGAAAAATGGTAATAAGCTAAGGATGACTATTTAACAAGTATTAAAAATCTCACCATTTGTCTGCAGATGGGGCAGTTAATAGCACCCAGCCAGGTGCCATACCTCCAATAGGCTATAATGCAGGAGCCTGTGCAGGAATAAGGAAGATGGTTAAGATGTACTCCATATTATGCTTTTCTTTACTTGTATATTTGCAAATAAATCCACTTGTTGTTGCAATTTTGCTCACAGTTCAAAGCTTTTTTTCAGTTTACACAAGAGTCAACAGAGCCAATTAAAATTGTGACCATTTTTGTAGCAAAAAAGTTAAAAAAAAAAATTAAATGATGTGCTTTTTCACCTTCTTGTTTCATTTAGTGCACATTACTGAAATCTGTACAAGAGTCTCACCGCAGAAAAGGTGTCCACAGTTGGTTTCCACAGGCAGAACAGCCTGCTGTAAACATACAGGACACGACATGTCTGTGTAATACTGCTGCCTGGCCTCGGCCTGAGGATTTTCATCCTGCCAAAATGAAAACGAAAGCATAAAAATCACAAACTTTATGAAAGTTTTGTACATTTGTTATAACAGAGCGTGCCGTTTTGAAATCCATCTCCCCAGCGGAAAATAAACATGATAAAAACCAGTCTATAGCCCAATTATCCCATTTACTACCTGCAAAAGAACATTATTTAGGCCAAATTTTCAAAAAAGTAAAATTTTATTTATAGCAGTCCTTTTGCAACTTCCTGTGGTGACTTGGCAACTTAAAAATTTTCAGTTCCTTCCTCTAGCTTTCTACTACTTTGTAGTGTAAACACTTAAGAGCCAAAACTAATTACTTTCACAGAAATAAATATCCTTTTTGAGCTTGCTTTCTTAATATAAGATAGAGATGAAAAACTAACAAAATAATTCTTTAAGTAAAGGATGACCTCCTCCAAATTAAAATATAATTCTGAGCACAATACTATTCTGAATTTGAAATCTAACAGGCAATGTTTGCAGAGCCTGTTGATGAGATGGAGATGTTAACGTCCAAACAAGAATTCAAACAACTCAAAGCATTACATCTGGCTAGAAAGGCTGGAGCTGTGTTTGCCTCCTTACCTGCTCTGTCTGGAGCTGCTGTCGGACGGCTCGAACGTGCTCCTGATTCTCAGGATGAATATTTTGCTGCTCTTGTCTGCAAAATTAAAACAAACAAACAAAAAAAAAAAAAAACGAACATTTTGCAATCAGATGTTTGTCAGCTCAAACTGTGAAACATCTAATGGCACACAGGGTGACAACTTGAGCAGCAAATGCACGACACTGAGCAAAGTTTTAATACATTGCCTGTGTTAACAGTTTACAACAACACAACACAGTCACCAACAGAAAAAAAAAAAGGCACAATCCAAAGTTTATTATATTTCTTTAGTCAGTCCGACTTTGCTGCTTACCTGCAGAGAAGAGTGAGGAGGCCTGCGAGGAAGGCAACACTGAGAGCCACAACAAATAAGACCTGGTTGCTGACGCCTTCAATGAGAGTGTCCTCATCTTGGATCAAGTAGTCCAAGTCCCCATGCTGACTGTCCTCCATCACCCACACTCATAGCCTACAACTCTGGAAAAAAGAGGTCATCATTTCTCCTTCACTACACAGAGGGAAACTAATTATAATTTAACTGTTAGCAGAAGCTATATTATTTAATAGACTATGAGGTCCTACTACTGGTTTTCTAAGTCACTTCAAAAAAACGAGGTTTGACTGTTCGTGAATACCAGAGCGCCAAGTCCTGTCATTTACGGTATTAAAATCTGTGGCTTTACTGGATTAAGCTGCGAACTTCAACACTTGTACTAAGTGACCTGTTAGCAGCTGGCACATCAACCATTACCAAACTAGGGTAGCTAACCTGCTGGACAAATTATGTCTAATTTACAAGCCTACTTGTCACTGCATGGAGTCTTCTTCGGTTTGCTGCATTGGTATTATGAGCTGGCAGCGCCTGTATTAATGTTTTTCACACCGCTTCCCAAGTTTAGCGTAGATTAGCTTTTAACACATTCCTGAACACAGCTGCTGCTGACAACCACAGTTCGTGGTGTTTAGCGGCTCTTCTTGATAAGTCTGAGCTCATACGGGACCGTTGTCGCCCCTAAATCATTCACATAACGACCCTTTGACGACAAGCTTTTACCAGGGCCGCCTTGAGTCACAGCCAAAGAGTATGGCACAAGAGCATAATGAAGCTAATACTGTTTACGTAACGTGCACAGTAATTTGAAACGTTTTGCAAGACGGAGGAAGATGAAAGACCTCACCTGCCAATAACAAGTCCACCTTCACTCGGTAAGCTCTCTCTGAAAGCTTCACCTGTCTGCTCCATTCACTCTATCGAGACATTTTACCTCCAGCTATGACAGATTTTAGAGGCTCAGTCAAATCAGGAGATCGGAAGCAATCGTTTGTGTATTGTTGCTCTTGCTTTGCATGCTGATGGTGCTGTTTCAGTTTGCATCTACTTCCTTTTTTTCTTATTCTTTTAGAGGTATGCAGGCTAGAAGCTACACTGACGAACTGCTGCCCTCTACTGTTTGTTATTCATGTTTTATTTTTATGGGTTTTTTTAACAGTCATGTCATCAGCTTTTTTGTTTTTGTTCAGTTACACAAGCAGAGTAATTCTTGCAGTGGTTTCAGTGTGCAGGAAAATAGTTTTTAGCCCTTTTTTTTTTTTTATTGAATTCATGTCTTCAGCCACATTTCTTTAACTGGCTTGTTTATGATAGACGTATATTAACACTCCACTGACGGGAATTTCTTAAAATAAAATTTAAAAAAATCTGACACTGCTTCACATAGTGTATTACTTTCATATTATATTTCTTATACATAACATGACAACTAATCCATGGGATGACGTGTAAGTCACGCTTTGACCAATAGGTGGCAGAAGTGGGGAATACAATGTAGGTGTTTTCTTTTTTTTTTAAAAAAAAGAAGAAGAAGAAGCACTAGGCAGGCATCAACATTACAAGCAATATTACAAGATAGTTTTGTCGATAAAAGGAAACCAGTTTTACCACAGCTCCTTTTAATTGAGGCAAAATGCCTCGTTATGCACAGCTAGTGATGGGTCCTGCGGGTAGCGGGAAGGTAAGTTATCAGCCATTCAGTTAAACGTGATGGAATACCTTATTGTGCTATTAGGCTAATGCTAAGGCATGAGGTTATCTTGTGTTCAACACAGACTGGGCTGAAACTGTATCTGCCTTTTGTTTACTGGGGTTTAATTTCCATTTCAGAGCACCTACTGCTCCACCATGGTCCAGCATTCAGAGGGCTTAAACCGTTCAGTTCAGGTGGTCAATTTGGACCCAGCAGCCGAGCACTTTGATTACCCTGTCATGGCAGGTAAACATGGCTTTAGTTTATATCACCCAAAACTGTGGCTACAGAGGAGGGGGACGAAATTAAGTTTTACTATTAATTCTTGCTATAATATTTAGCGTATAGGGGATATTTTACAGAAAAAGTTTGCCATTGAACAGAATGACAAACTTGTGTTTCTGTGCCCTCAGACATCCGTGAGCTCATTCAAGTGGATGATGTGATGGAGGACGATTCTCTAAGATTTGGCCCTAATGGAGGTCTGGTTTTCTGCATGGAGTACTTCGCCAACAACTTTGACTGGCTGGAAGAAAGCCTGGGTCACATGGAAGATGACTACATATTGTTTGACTGTCCAGGTAAATGCCTCAAACAAAGCATGCTAAGACCAGCCTTGCACTGGCTTCAGTACAGTACATACAGTTCTCTTTGTGCTGGGGTGTGGGTGGGATTCAAGATTTGATGGGTGCTGTTCTTTGTCAGTTTTGTTCGCATCACTAATATAGATATACGCTCAGTGGCCACTTTATTAATTACACCCCTACCTTCACAATTGACTTAATTCTTTGTGGCATAGATTCGACAGAGTGCTGGAAACATTCCTCAGAGATTTTGGTCCATAACCACATCCCAAAGGTGCACTGTTAGATTGAGATCTGGTGACTGTGAAGGCCTTCAGAAAATGTGTACACTGTGGTTATAAAGGGATGGACATGGTCAGCAGCAATACTCAGGTAGGCTGTGGTGTTTAAACGATGCTCAGCTGCTGACTAAAGGCCCCCAAAGTGTGCCACAGCATTATACCACCACTACCACCCTGAACCATCGATACCAGGCAGGATGGATCTATGATTTCAAGTTGTTTACGTCAAATTCTGACCCTACCATTCAAATGTTGAAGCAGAAATTGAGACTCATCAGATCAGGCAATGTTTTTCCCAATCTCCTCATCCAATTTTGGTGAGCCTGTGTAAATTGGTTGTAACCAGTGGTTGTTTGAATTAAAGTTCCCTTCCTATCAGCTCGAAGCAGTCTGGCCGAAGCACCCCCCGATTCTGATGCTTGGTTTTTAACTTCACCAGGTCCACTGATTAGATATTTTCCATTAACGAGCAGTTGAACAGGTATACCTAATGAAGTGGCCGGCGAGTCTACATTGCTTCATTCCAGTTTTGGAACAGTGGAAAAGTAAGTTGTATGAGGCACACACTGATAACCACAAGTGGCTTCTGTTTACAGGGCAGATTGAGCTGTATACACACCTCCCTGTGATGAAGCAGCTGGTGGAGCAGCTCCAGCAGTGGGAGTTTCGGGTTTGTGGAGTCTTTCTGGTTGACTCACAGTTCATGGTGGAGTCTTTTAAGGTAACAATCTCACAGTGTCTTCCCCTGTTTTTTTTTTTTTTTTTTTTTTTCCTTCCTAAACACACTAAATTTTTGACATGTA